>RZGL01000062.1:250639-308858 GCA_027886155.1 Fusarium paranaense
AATAGATATTAAAACCTATAGGGTTTTAAACTAGGATATTTAAAACCGGATAGGAAATACCCTATAGAAAGAGACGGGTTTAATAGCGTTATCGGGCTTATAATAAAGCCCTAAGTCCGAGATCACGTGACCTTCCTAAAAGGGAAATAAGCCCAAAAGGGGCAATATTAACACTCCCTTATATCTTGCTTATCTAAGCAGATGTTACTTAGGTAAGCAGGTTTTAAGAAAGCGCATAGGCTAAGGTATAGGGTAGTAAAATCCTAGGCTTATATCTTATAAGCTTATTTTTCTAGAACTTTATTTATAAAAGACCTTCTTAGATATAAGGTATTTTATAAAACCTAAGATAGCTTAGACCCTAGTATAACCTATAAGATAACTTATATATAATATCTATATACTTGTAATATAAAGAAGTCTCTTAGATATTATACAAGGATTATTATTATTATATATATATTATAAATAAATAATAAAATAATTACGTTTTAGTTTAATTACCTTAACTTAATACTAAATTATACTTAGCCTATAAGGCTTTTTAATATAAAGTAAAAGAATAATATAAAAAACTTAGTATTACTATATTATAGTTTTACCTTACTAAGAAAGGAATTATTAGGTTAGAGCGCTAGATTATTATTGCGATATAATAAGCTATAATAAAGTAAGAAGGAATACTTAATAAAAGCTACCTAACTATAAAAGCTACTCTATGCTATAAAGAAATATACTTATAAGATAGATAATAAGTCTTAGCTACCTATAAATAGATAAAATAAATAGTAAAGAAAGGGTTTAATTTTAAGATTTACTAGGGGAATACTATTAATAAGGAATAATATAAAAATATTTAGTCTTATATTAAGAAGGATTATAGACTTATAGAAAAAGTTTTATAGGAATATACTAATTATATTAAGAGAGGAAACCTTAATAGGGTCTACTTAGAAAGAGTATTATTATTAGAATATAATTACTAAAATAGAGGTAATTAGGCTATAAAAGATAGCTACTAAAAGTAGATTAAAGAGTAAAAGGAAGACTATAATTATAAAGTATATATAGATAGTAAATATATATTTAATTACCTTAGCTATACTATTAAGAAATTAAAAAAACTAGATACCTTACTTAATATAAGGTAATAACTAAATAAATAAATATAAGGGTATATTACCTTAGAAGGCCTTATATTTTATAAATAAAGTAAATAAGTAATAATACCTAGAATTAAAAGTATAAGTTAAAAAAAAATACTTAAATACTTTAGTAAATAATAGAGCTAAGTAAACCTACTCTGACTTAAGTATAATAAATAAGCTTAGGCTAGTATAGAGATATAAATAAAAGCCTTATTTAATTATTAACTTAGAAAGAATTTCTTTTAATTATAATAATAGAATTATTAATTATAAGATTAATTACCTTAAGGTTTTTATTAAAAGAAAGAATTAAGAAATCTTATTTAATATTATATTAAATAAGTAATATAATCTTATACTTAGATACCTATAATTATAATAATATACCTTATATTTTAATTAAAGAAATAGCTAAGTGCTCTCTTTTTATAATAAGATACCTTTTATAATAAGTAATAACTTAGATATAAAATCTTAAATTTTTATTAAAATAAGTAAAGAAGTTAAAGAGAGGTAAATATAAGATACCTTTTTACTTCTAGGGATAAAATATAAATACATTAATAAATATAAATAATAATTATTATTTAACTTTATACTACCTAAAATAGAAATCAAAGTATTATAATTAATATCTTAGTAATTTTAATAATAAAGGCTTTATGCTTTATTAAAAAAACATAATATACTATTTATAGCTAAAACTTAAAATATAATTTTCTTTAAGTAATTTTCTAAAAGAGGGATTTTATATATTTCTTTATAATTTAAATATTATATAAAATAATAAGAGTAATTAATTAATTAATAATAATAAAAGTCCTTTTTAAGAAAAGAAATCTAAAGCTTTTTTATTTCTAAATTTTACCCTAAAGAAAATAATAATAATTAAAGGATAAAAGCCTTTAATTCCTTTTTTATATATTAGAAATTACTTAGTAGCTTAAAATAACTTAATACTTATTTCCCCTAACTTATAGCTCCCTATAAGACTTTAATACTTATCCTTATAATTCCTAAAAAGCCTTATTAAATCTATTCCCCCCCTTTATATATTATTCCTATTATGCCTTTCTTAATATTATATTAAGCTTATAGCTATTATAAATTAATTAATTAAGTATCTCTACTCTTTTATTATTTTTTTATCTTTTTATCTTAGCTCTTTTTAATATTATAATAGGTATTTAAAGCTAAATAATAATAGCTAAAAGCTTATTTTATTATAAAAGTTTTATTATTTTATTAAGGAGGTAAATAATATAATTATTAATTAATAACTATTATATAGGCTAGTTATATATTATATTAAATTAATTTTTTTACCTTAGGTTAATTAATATAATTTTTATTTTTATATTAATTATTTTTTATTTTAATATAAATCCCTTATTAGTCTTATAATCTAAGTAAATAAAATCTTTAGTACTATAGATATAAGGTTTTTTTTTAATAATATAAAAGTATTTATCCCTAATTTAACCCTATTTATAATTAATTATTATTTAATTAAATAAACCTAATAGCCTTTACTTTATAATTATATTTTTTATATCCTTTATTACAACTGTGACTTCTTAGGTCACACAAAGCTAGGTAGGCAAAATAATTATATTGCACTAAAGCTTACTAGAACTAAGATAATTAAAGCCATAGTGAAAGATAAGGGATTCCTTTATATTACCCCGCTAAGAGGGTCAGGGCATATAAATCCATTATTACGCGGGCTTTAAATAAAGCCATATAATAATTATCCCCCCCTCCGAGCTAGATATCTTAGCTAGAAGTAAGTCTATGCTAAAACTCCTTTAATAATACTAAATAGCTAGCGGCTATTAATAATAATAGCTTTATTTTTTATTAGTAATAAAATATATTTTCCCTTTATTTATTATAATAATAAGAAGGTAATTTATTATTACCTCTATAATATTTTCCCTTATTACTAAAATAATAATA
Organism: Fusarium paranaense; assembly: GCA_027886155.1. NCBI lineage: Eukaryota > Fungi > Ascomycota > Sordariomycetes > Hypocreales > Nectriaceae > Fusarium > Fusarium paranaense. The sequence continues at coordinate 253,747 of RZGL01000062.1, forward strand.
CATATAAAAGCTTCTTTTTCTTTATATATCCTTATAATATATTTCTTTTTTTATAGCCCTTATCTTCTTAAAGTATTTCCCTCTTAATACCTTAGTGATTTCCCTCTAATTCTTTAATAAGATACTAGGTAATAAGAAAACTAGCTATATTACTTACCTTTCCCTAGTAGAGACTAATTACTAATATATAAAGTATTTTCGCTCGGTAGTTAAGGCTAAGGATATCGCTATTAATTCTTTAAATCCCTCTTAAATCCCCTTCTAATATATCTTAATTGCCTATAAATATATTAATACTATCTCTTCTTATTATACTAAGTATAATAAAAATAGCGATATTTATCTTATATATATATCTCTTTTAACCTTATAGTTTATTAATATTACCTTAGTAATTACTTAGCTAACTTATAGGGAAGCCCTCTTATTATCCTTAAGGGCAATTCTTATAAGCTCTACCGTATATTATCTTATATTAATTCCGCCTATATTATACCTACTGACCCTAATATTAAGGATAATAATATTACTAAGTAGCGCCTCTTTAATAAGATTACCCTCTATTATTTTATTATTATTATTAATTGACTTTACTAGGCCTTTTATGCCTTTAAGATTACTTATTATTTTATATATAGGATTACTAGAATAAAGAAGTCTATATAGATAAGTTACCTATTTACTATATTTTTAGTATAGCTTCTTAATATCTTTATAAATTTTAAGCGATTATTATAATATATAAGGGTATTATAGCTAGTTATTGGGATTATTTAGCTATTATATTTTATCCCCTTAAGATAAATGCGGTATATTTATATCTTCTCTATAGCTTCTTCGCAGTTTTATTAATATTTCCCTAAGATAAAGATATTTAGCTTACTTAGCGCTATATTTAAGTTTTAGCCCTTTATTCCTCTAATATTAGGTATAATATATAGGTAATTACTTAGTTTACTTTTTATTAGGAGATTAAGGCTATTATTAACCTTAATAGTAATAATAATAGGATTTATAATACGCTCTACTTAGCTCTCTCTTACTAGGAATAATGCTATTAAAATGCATATAGTTTAGTTTCTTTTTTCTCTTAAGTTATTATTTTAATATAGGTTCCTTAGTATTTTAATATATAGGTATAGTTATATAATTAGTTAATTTATTTTTAAGTTAATAGCTTAGCTAAGTTTATAAATACCTATAGTAATTTATTATTTATTTATATTATTAATTTTCTTAGCGCGCTTTTTATTATAATTACCTTATATTTTTTTTTTTTTTTTTTTTTTTTTTTTATATTTTTTTAATTTTTTTAATATATTTTTTATTATAATTACCTTATATTTTTTTTTTTTTTTTTTTATTTTTATTATAGTTTCTTACTATTTACTTATAGCTTCTTATATATATTTTATATTATCTATATTAACCTATTAATTATATTTTATTAGTTATTTTTTTTACTTAATTAAGTAATAGGTTTAGCCTTTGATTTTTTTTTCTTATTTAACTCTTTTAATTTTATATTCTCTTTTATCTTTATTAAAATTAGGTATTAATAGGGTTTTTTTATTTTATCCTTAGTATTATACTTATAATTCGAGAAGGCTAATATAAAAGATATTATATAGTTATAAATACTTATTTAATAAGGTAAGGCAATAAACTTATTTATTAATCTTCTCGAGGATCTTAAATAACCTAATATATTAAGATAATAACTTTTTTTTTTCCTCCTTTAGTTTAAGGTTCTTAGTAGATAATACTATAAGGTCTCCTTAATTAAACTCTATAGATTTATAATAAGAATTATAATATTTCGCCTTCCTTTTAATAGCTTTTTACTAAACTTATTATAGTTTCTCTCTAACCTTCTATAGGTATATAAGCTATACCTTAATATCTAGTATTTATTATTTTAGTAAATTATTATTAAAAGCTAACTAGAAGTCTAGCTTATAGCCTATAAGTATATTATTTAGGGAAATACTAGTTATCTTATTAATTACTAAATTATATATAAATTATACTATTAGTAATAATTTTAGCTACCTCTTATAGTAATCTATTATAAAGTATTATAAATAATATTTAATAGTTTAATTTATATATTTTATTTAGCTATTAGTTTAAAGGTAAAAAACTATTAAAAGCCTTTATTTAATCTAGGAGATATAATATAGCTCTAATTAGAATTTACTTATAAAAATAAGCTCTTAGTCTATAATAATCCCCTATAGCGCACTATAATATAGCTCTATTTCTATATAAAAGAGCTCTATAAGGTTTATTACTATTATTATTATACTAACGGGGAGGAATATAATATATTTTATATACCTATCTATAATAACTAGGATTATATTAACCTCTTAGCCCTTATATAAAATAAGAGGTAATCTTATAATAAAATCTATAGAGAGTTTTACTATAAGTTAATATAAAATTAATAGGTTTTCTAGGTAGCTATAAAGGTAATACCTCTTAGCTATTACCCCCTAGTAGACTATATATATTTATATATACTCCTTAATATCTATATTTATAGCCTCCTAATAAAACTTATTCTTAAGGAGTTTAATAGTCCTTTTTACGCTAAAATATCCCGCTAAGGGGTCCTTATAATATAAATAGAGAATAGTCTTCCGTAATATAAGGTCTCTTAGGATATATACCTAGCCCCTAAAGGATAAGAGCTTATCCTCCCCTATAATCTATATAATAAGGTTTTCCCCTCCTTTCCTCTAGGTTTCGCGATATCTTCTTATAATTTCCCTAGAGTCCTTATTCTATATTACCTTAATTAGCTCTAAGAGTAGACTAAAGGGTATTACTTATAGTAATAATTCCTCTATTAATATTATCTAAATTACTCCCGCTAATAAAGGGTTAATAATTCTTAGCTTAGTCTTTGCTTACTTAGGGAATTAATATAAGTTAAGCTTATTTATAATATTAGTTCTTTAAGGTTAAGTAGGGAATTCTTCCTCCCCCGAGGACTTATTATCTACCTTAGTTCCTCCCGAGGTCTAAGACTCTATTGCTCTTAGTATAGGCTCTACGCCTAACCTTATTCCCCTAGCTTATACCCGCGTAATAGCTTAAATTCTAGCTATTTTATACCTAAGTAAATCTAAAAGCTAAGAAGTTTATATCTCTTCTAGGATATATCCTAATAGTCTTAATAAGGCATTAATAGAGTTTATCTTACCCTTATAATGCCTAATCATAAAGTTATATAGCATAAGGTAAGTATACTATCTCGCCTATTAGCTATTAAGTTTAGGTATCTTTATAAAAGTCTATAAATTCTAATAATTACTAAGGACTTTAATCTAATTTAAGGCCCCTTCTAGGTAGTATTACTAATATTTAAATAACTTAACTATAGCTATTATCTCCTAGTCTAAGGTATTATAATTAAGTTCTATTTAATTAAACTTTTTTAACTAAAAGGCAATAAGGTATTATTTGCCTTAGTTATTAAGTTAAGAGAAAATACTTATTATTACTACCTTTAATATATCTATCTCTACTTATATTAATTACTTTAAATTAAAATAATAGAGAAGAGATACCTTTTAAAACCTAGTAATAAATTAATAAAAAGCTACCCTTTCTTTATTATTTAAGTAATATCCTCCCGGTTTCTTTCTATTTATACTCCTCTTTAAGAAACTTATAAGTAGCTCTATTACCTTTAAGTATCTATAAATAAAGTATCTATAGAAATTATAAAATCTAAGAAAGACCTAAATCTCTTTATATATTATAGGCTTAGGCTACTTTATGATTATTTTTACTTAGTAAGGGTCTATTAAAACCCCTTCGCCTAATAAGATAAACCCTAGGAATTCTACTTCTTATTAATAAAAAGAGCACTTTAATAGCTTTATATATAATTCTACCTTTTATATATAGCCTAAAATCTCTTTAAGTGCCTTTATATAGGATTCTTTATCTTTTAAATAGATAAAGATATTATCTAGATATATTATATAAACTATATTAAGAAGCCCCTAAAGGGCTTAATAAATATAATATTAAAAAGTAATAGGTGCATTAATAAGCCTAAATAGTATAATTAGATATTTAAAGTAGCTATAATATATATAAAATATAGTTTTTTATTTATTACCTTCCTTAATATAGATATAATAATATATATCTTTTATATTAATCTTAGATAAGTATTTTATACCTTATACTCTATTAATAATCTCTAAAATTAAGGGAAAAAAGTATTAATTCTTAATAGTATTAGTATTAAGACCTTTATAATCTATATAAAGGTAAAGTCCCTTATTTTTCTTTAGAATAAAAAGGATAAGTACCCCCGCGGGACTTTTTAAAGGTCTAATATATCTCTTTTATATATTATTAGTAATATACTTTTATAATTCTATTAATTTAGTATAAGAAAAAAGGTAAATTAATCTATAAGAAGGGTCTTTACCCTCTATAAGCTTAATAATATAGTTAGTATTTCTATACTAAGATAGCTTATTAGCTTTCTTATAGCTAAAGATATCTACCTTATCTTATAGCTTAGGTAAAAAAGTAAGATCTCCTAGGGGTTTTAATATATCTTTATTAAGTAATAAATAAGGCTCCTTATAAGATATAATAAGGAAAATATAATTAAGGTTTTTTATTTTTTTATAAAATTTCTAGGCTAAAAGGATTTTAATATTATTTATCTTTTTCTTAAATTATTAGCGTTATTCCTTACTATTAATTATAATTAAAAGATTAATAATAATAGATATTAAAAGTAAAATATTAATTCCTTAAAGTTTTACCTTTTCTTTAATATTAATATAAATATATTTAAAATACTATATATGCCCCTAATAATTTATTATTATAATAAGAATACCTTACTTATATTAGGTTTTTAGCTCTATATCTCCTATAGTCTAATAAGAGCCTTTTACCTAATTAAGTTTTTAAAGTCCTTATCTTTAGGCATAATCTTTACTAATATAATCTAATACCGCCGCTATATCTAGGTATGCTATAGTTTTAATAGGTTTTTAGGCATATAGTATAAGCATTATCTCAAGGCCTATTTTAGCCTTAACTTCCTCCTCTTGCGCCGATGCCTAGGCTATACCGCTAGCTAGCTATTATTTTTTATTAATATTACCTTCTTAACCCTTTATAGCCTTATGTAGGCTTATAGTAAGTAATCTATACTCTTATATATATAGTATTTAAGTAAATTCCCGGCTCTATCCCTTAGGTTACCTCTTCTCTATAGTATTATATCCTTAGGGCTTTACTAGGGATTTAATAAGTTCTCCTTAGGCCCTTACCTTACTATTTTATATTATTACTTATCTTAAGCGCTAATCTTATATTTATTTTATTATATTATTATATCCTAATAATATATAGTAAGGGTAATTATTTTATCACGGGTTTATAATAAATTAGGTATATTTAAGCTAATATAATCTTATAGCTTATTTTATAGCTTAGTAAAGTAAAAAAATACTTTTTATCTTTTAGGCTATCTTAGGAAATATTTCTTAATAAAATTAAAATAAATATAAAAGTCTTATAGTATTTAACCTTCTCTTTACTTAGATTATTCTAATTAATATATTAGGAATATATCCTAGTTCTTTATATCCTTAATTAATTATAAAATCTAATCTTTAAATACCTTCTAGTCTTCCTTAAGCTTATAGTAGTATATCTTATTATATTCCTTAAGGTATTAATCTTATCTTACCTTTCCCTTATAATCTATATAATTAAGTATAAGTAAGATCTTCTTATACCCCTTGCGATAATACTAATAGGCTCTACGAAATACCTAATATAAATTATATAGCTAATTATTATATTTATAAATAATTATAAAGAGAATTAACTTAATAATATTTTTAATCTTTATTTTTTTTTCTCTTAATAATAAAGAATCTATAGATTCTTAGTAATATTTTAATAAGTTCTTATTTAGTAATAGCTATAATAATTCTAATAAGGCTTATTTTTTATCTTATAATAACTTTAATTCCTTTAATTACTTAATATATTCCTTAACCTAGGCTTATTACCTCTTAATTATTATTATTTCGCTAGATTTATTACTAAGTTAGGGTTAAGAATATATAATATTATTAACTCCCGTTAATCCCGATAAGGGGGAATTCTCGATGCCCTTACGGGCCTTCTTTGAGAGAACTATTTTCCTAGGTAGCTTATAAGAGAAGCTTTAGAATTATTATAACTATGACTTCTTAGGTTACATAAAGCTAGGTAGGCAAAATAGTTATATTATATTAAAGCTTACTAAAACTAAGATAATTAAAGCTATGGCGAAAGATAAGGGATTCCTTTGTATTACCCCGCTAAGAGGGTCAAGGCATGTAAATCCATTGTTGCGCGGGCTTTAAACAAAGCCATATAACATCCTTAGATAAAAAAAGGCTCTTATTTTATTAATACTTAGAGCTATTATTTAATAAAGGTTATAATTACTTTAGGGTCCCTAGGGATAAATTCTTAAGAGGCTTATTTAAGGTCTAAGGCTAATTTCTTTAATTAAGAGATATAAAAGTTAAGGATTTATTAGCTTATTTCTAAGCTTTAAGTCTTAAATTAATTAATTTTATTATTAGCTTTTTTATTTTTAAATTAAGCTTATTATTATTAGCTAAGATAATTATTTTTTTTTAATAAATAAAGAAATTATTTATAATTTTTATACCTTAGTTAATATATTATTTAATTAATTATATAAAGAGGTTAAAAAATATAATTTTAGAGTTAAAAATTATAAATAGCCTTAATCCTTAAGGAAATTTTATTATATTACTTAGATTACCCTAGGAAATTAATATTAAATAATAAAATTATTATTTATTAATATAGCTAATATCTCTTATATTTATTAATATATATCTTTCTTAGTTAATATAAAGCTAATCTTAAGGTATTTTCTAAGTAAATTTAATTAAATTATAATTAATTAAATCTATATAAAGGGATTATTATTTTATTATAATCTTACTATAAGTACTTTTATATTAAAAATAATTATTTTTAATTCCTAGCTTATTAAAAATTATAATTTAATAAATACCTTAAATCCCCTTTAAGTTATTATTATATAAGATATCTCTAAGCTTTTTTCCCTTAATCTATAAGTTTAATAATTAATTATAGATTAATAAATTAAATAATTATAAGGGTATTTTTTTATTTTTATTAATATTTAAGGCTATAAGAAGATAAATTATAATTAACTTCTTTAAAGTTATTTTCATAAGTCCTCTAAGGGTTTAAAAAAAATAAAATATATTAAAGAAATTATATTTTTATTTTCTTTATTATAAAAGTAAAGGAATTAAATAAAAAGTAAAATAATATAATTAATTAATATTTATAAGATATTTTTATTAAGTAATAAAAATAAGCTTTATATAGAGCTTTTAATTAATTAATATTATATTAAAGTAATAAAAATTACGTTTAATTTTATTTTATATAAATATAATAAAGTATTTATTATATTTAAACTTAAAAAATCTTATAAAGAATCTTTTTTTTTATAGGCCTTATATTACCTTTAAATCCCTTTAAAGCCTATATTATATTTTATTAAGACTTTTTTATAATTCTTAAAGAAAAAAAATAAAAGCTTTTTTTAATTAAAGTTATATTTTAGCTTTTTTTCTTAGATATTAATTTTATATTATATAATTATAATAATTTTCTTAAGGCTATTCTTAAGTATTTATAATCTTAATAAGATTAAATTATTAAGAAATATCTCTTTATCTTTTTCTAAGTCTTAATATAAGTATTATAAGGCTAATATATATTTTCTTTATAATATATTATAAGTAAGGTTATTATAATAATATTATTAAAATTTATTTTTCTTAATCTTTAATTTAATTAATTAATAATAATTTAATATATTAAGGTATTTAAAGGTAATAAAGTCTTAATAGTTTTATTTTTATTATAGTTAAAAAAAAATAATTACTTAAAGTTATATAACTCTTTAATTATATTAAGGCTAGTTTTATTTTTCTTAAGAAAGCCTTTTATTTCTTTAAAGTATTTAACTTAAGCTATTAAATAAATTATTTTTCTTTTTTTTATAAACTATAAGTAATTAATAAGAGTAAAAGAAATAATTAATTATATAAATAAAAATATCTTAAAGGTTTAAAATATACTTAAGAATATAAGGTTATTACTCTTAGAAAATCTTTTTATTAATTTATATATAATATATATAATATATAGTTATTATATAATTATGCTTTATATAATTAAATAAAAAAAAATTATTTAGTTTTTTAAACTTATTAGTTTTAAAGTATAAAAGAGTTAATCCTAAGGTTAATTATTAATTTATATTAATCTTATTATTATTAAATAAAAAATCTTATTTTATTAAGGGAAATAAATATATATTCTTAAATAAGTAAAAAAGGGTTTTATATTTTAATTAAAAAATTAATATAAGTAATTATAAATAAAGAGGGGTTTATATCTTTATGCTTTAAGGAAAATAAATAATAAGCTAGTTTATATATAAGATATAAAAAAAAGTTAATGAATTATTTTTCTCTTAAGAGATTATTTAGTTTTTTTAATATATATAAAAGGTAATTATAAATTATAGCTCTTTATATAATAGTTACTTAAATATATTATTTTTTTATTTTATATATTTTAATTTTATATAGATATAAGTTTTATATATTTCTTATTTTTTTATTTTCTTTTTTTTTAATTTTATTATTTTTATTTATATTTTTTAATTAGTTAATTTATTATATTTATATAAATTCCTTATAAGATCCTTATTAATAAATAATAAAATATTTTCCTTAATATTTAGATTTTTATTTAACCTTAGCTTTCTTATATTAATTTCTAAAGAAATATTTTCTCTTAATAAAATAATTATAATAAGTTTAAGGTAATTCTTATAGAGGCCTAGATAATTAGCCTCCCTAGGGCTAATTCTTATATCTTTTTTACGTTTAATAGCTTTTCTAATTAAATAATTAAATAAATCTATAAATACCTTAAGGTCTAGATTTATTTTTACTTTGCCCTTAATTTAAATAATTTCTTTTTATATATAAAGCTTACCTTTAAGAATATAAGTTATAAGAACCTAAAGGTTATTATAAAATATTTTTTTAAGTATTATAATACTCCTAATATAATTATAAGAAAGCTTATTTTATTAATATTAAATTATTCCCTTTAAATTATTTATATCTTTATTAATTTTATTTATTTTTATAAATAATTCTTTAAGTAATTAATTATTTATTAAAAATACTAAAAAGCTCTTAAGATTATTTTCCTTAGGTTTTATAACTTTATTTTTTATTAATATTATTATTAATCTTATTTAATTAATATTAATTAAAATAAAAAATATATCTTTTACTTCTTTATATTTTATATTTTAATTAAGGGTTTTATAAGTAAGAAATATATTAATTATATTTAGTATTAAAAGCCTTATAAGTAAGAGTTTTTACCTAGGTATTAGCTAATATCTATTTCTAAAAGTCCTTTAAATTAGCCTTTATAAGGGAAAAATACTTTAAAAGATCTACTTAATAAGATTAAAATTAATTAATTAAACTAAGTATTTTATTTTTATATTTCTTATTTATATTTTTTTTAAAAATAAAAATTAAAAATAAGATTATTAGTTTCTCTAGGGAATATATTAATTAATTCTTAATAAAAAAGCTAATTTTTTTAAGTTTTAAAAGGAGGTAAATTTTAAGTCTTAGAGTTTTTTTTATTAAGAAATAAATTTTAAATATAATAAGATATTATTATTTTTATTTAATTAATAATAAAATCTAGCTTTATATTTATAATTACTTTTAATTAATTATTTACTTTTTATTTTTTATTAATTTTCTTATTAATTTTATTATTTAGCTTTAATTATTTTATATAGGCTATATATTAAATTTATTTCTTATAAAATAAAAAATTTAAGTATTATATTTAAATTATTATAAATAATATTATTATTATCTTTTAATATATTTTACTTATCTTAGATAATATCTTTAATATCTTAGGTAGTATCTCTAATATCTAATTAAATAATTTATATATCCCTTATAAAATAAATACCTAAATTTATTAAAAATTTTAATAATTATATTATAATATTAAAACTTTTTTTTTTATTTTTTCTTTCCCTATTAAAAACCTAAGGGTCTTTATAGGTTTTTAATATTATTTTTTTTATTTTATTTTAAAGGCTTTTATATTAAATAGCTTACTTAATAATAAGACTAAAAAGTTATATTTTTATATATATTAAGGTATTTCTCTTTAGGTATAATATTTTACTTTTTTTACTAAGATTTTCTTTTTTATTATTTATTTTATTATTTTTATTAATATTTTCTTAGCTAATTCTTTAATTAGCTATTAATTTCTTATTTTTTATTACTTATATATTTTTTTTATTTTTATTACCTCTTAGTCTTTTTTTTTTTTCTTTAAGCTTTTAAGGATTTTCTTTTTATTTAATTTTTTTTTTATTAATAATTTTTATTTTTTATAAATTTCTTTAAGTAATCCCTATAAATAAATTTAATAATCTTATAGCTATTAAGTATCCTAAGTTTATAATAATTTACTTTATTATAATACTTAAAAATATAAAATAAGCTATATTATTTATATATTATTTTTATCTTTATTAATATATTATTTAATTAAGAAATATTAAATTTTAATATTAAATCTTTAACCTTTAAAGAGATCTTTCTTAATTTATAGATCTTTTTCTTATTTTACCTCTTTATAACTTTTACCTTAAATATATTAATCTTCTATTATATTACTTTTATATTTTTACTTTTCCTTTTAAAGATCTTAACCCTTATAAAGATTAAGTCTTTAGCTATTAATATTTTAATTTAATTAGTTAATTACTAAGTAAGAAAATTAATTTCTAAAAAATATATTAACTTTTACTTATAAATAAAATAAAAAAAAAATATCTATATAGCGCTTTTATATCTATTTTATTAATAAATAATATTTTTTTTAAATTATTATATTATTTTAGCTTTTTTCTTTTTTTTAATTTCCTTAAGGCTATAAAAATTAACTAATATTTTTTTTATTAATATTATTAGCTTTAAGGTTATATAAGGATATAATAATATATAAAACTCTTAATTCCTTAAGTAAAAATAAAAATTCCTTTTTAAATTTAGGTCTATTATTTATAATTATTATAGAAATTATATTAAATTAATAAATAAGATTAATTATAAAGTGCCTTAGCGCTTTAATTATAATCTTTTTTAAAGAAATTACTTTTATTTATCTTATTATATTATATCTTATCTTTATAATATATTTAAACTCTTAGTTTAATAATATATATTAATAATTAAAATAAACCTTAACTATAGGATTAAATAGTTTTATATACTAAATAGCCTTTAATAGCCTCTAAGGAGTATAGGCTTAATAAGTAAAGTAATATTAAATTACCTTAAAGACCTAGTTTTATATATTATTTTAAAAATATCTCTTCTTTATAAGGTTATAAGTTATTTCTTTACCCTTATAGCTATTATTAAAATAATATAATTTAATTAATTTCTTTTATATTTCTAGGTTATTTATTACTAATAAGGGTAAGTTATATTTTTATTTTAGTTATTTTTATAAATATTATCCTTAAATAAAAAAAAAAGTATTTTCTTTTTAAATTATTATTATTATAAATAAATTAATTTCTTAGGCTTCTTAAAGGTATATAAGTATTTAATTATATCTTTATGCTCTTAAGAGTAAATATTATCTAAGATATTAGGTTTCTTATTAATATAAATTATATTAAAGTAAAGATTAATAAAGTCCTTAATATCCCCTTTAACTTATATATTTAATTAATTAAATAATTTTATATACTTTTATAATAATTTATTAGCTATATAGTTTTTTTTTTTAGGTATATATTTAATTAAAAAATTAAAAAAAAACATATAATTAATTTATTTTAAAATAAGAAAACTAAGTATATTATTTATTTTATTATTAATTTAATAAATTAATATTTATAAATTAGTCTTAAAGATAAAAGAAATATTATATATTATACCCCTAAGGCAATAAAAGGTATAAAAGATTACCTTATATTTTTTTAAATTATATTATATTTAATTTTAGCTACATTTTATAATTTAGATTTAAATTAAATTAGTTTTTATTTTTTATTAATTACTTATATTAAAATATATCCTTAGCCTAATAGGCTTATATTAATTATAAGGATTATCTCCTTAGTTTTCTTAGAGTAATTAATAATAATAAAAATTAATAAAGCTATAACTCTTTTTTTTAATATTTCTATAGCTTTTTCTTAATCTAATCCTTAAATAAACTTAATATCTTTTTTTAATAAGTTTATTAAAGCCTTTATAATTTAAGTAAATTATTTAATTTATTAATAATAATATTTTATAATATTAAAAAAAGATTTTACTTTTCTTATATTAAAATAGACTTTTTACTTTAAAACTTTTATAATTTTTTTCTTTTTTAGCTTTTTTTTATAAGTCTTATAAAAATAACTAATAATTATTATTATTTTTCTATAAAATTAAGACTTTTAGCTTATAATTATATAGCCTAATAGCTTAATATTTATTAGTATTTTATTAAGGTTAATTAAATACTTTAAAATAAAATAATATATTCTTAGTATTATCTCCTTTTTATTATAATTTATTATAAGTCTTTTAATATAAATATTATTTAGAAAAAATTAATAGATATTAAAGATTAAATCTTTTAAGATTTAAAAAATATTTTAAATAAATTAAGTAACTAAGTTTATTACTCCTTATAGTAATATATATATTCTTAATAATTTAATTAATATTATAAAACTAATTAATTTTTTATTAATTTTTATTAGCTTTATTTAATTATACCTTAGGTAAAAATCTAAGAATAATAATATCTTATATATAATAAAATTAATAAAAAACTTATTATAACTTAGAGAAATAAGGCTATTTTATATTATATATTTATTTATTAATATAGCTAAATTAATTAATTAAAATAAATTATTTTTTTTTAAATAAAGAAAAATAAGTTTTTATAAGGGCTATAATTTTCCTTAAGGATCCCTTTTTTTATTTAAGTTCTTAATAAATTAATAACCTCTTTTTTATATTCTTTAAAAATAAATATACCTTTTACTTATTAGGCTTTATACTTAATAACCTTAATAATTTATAATAATATAATTAATAAGTTTAATTTTTTATATTTTAAAAATTCTTATATAAATATTATTTCTTTATTATATATAATCTTAAGAAATATATTTAATCTTTTATATATAAAAATATTATTTATTTAATTAATTAATCCTTAGAATTACTTTTTATAAATCTAAGCTTTTTATTTAATATTTAAGAATTTTAATATAATCTAATCTTAATATTTTAAATTCTTTTATAATTTTTTTTTTAATTTTTTTTATTTTTTTATTTTTTATTTTAAATTATTTTTTAAAATAAATTTATTTAATAAGATATTATTTCTTAAGTAAATCTTAATACTTTTCTTTTTATAAAAGGTATTAATTAAAATTGCTTTTAATTTATCTTAATTAAATAATTTTTTTTTTTTTTTATTTTATATTTTTTTTTTATTTATCTTTTAATTAAATACTTTATATTTTTAAGGGCTATATAATATTACTTAATTATCTCTATTTTAATAATATTAATTATTTCTTTTTTTAATTTTTAATTTAATTATAATAATAATATTTAGATATTATTTAATTTTAAATTACTCTTTTAATTAATCTTAGGTTTAAAAAGAAAATTAATATTTATTTTAATAATATATTATTATTTACCTTATAAATTAAGACTTTTTACTTAATAAAACTTATAGCTAAGGTAATAATATAAATATTACTTAATTAATATTAAAGAAATATAAAATTATCTTTTATTAAATAATTAAATAATACCCTTACTAAGTAAATAAATAATATATTAAAAATAAAAAAAATTAAGATTTTTTTAGAGGGTATTATATATATCTTTTATTAAATTTATATATTAGTAAGGCATAATTAAATAATAATCTAATTTAATATAGTAATTTAATCCTAAGAAAAAGATATAATTAAGGTATAAGCTAGAGCTACCTTAAGGCTATAAGCCTTTATAAGTTCTTATAAAATAATATTTCTTTTAAAGCCTATATTTATTATAGCTTTAATAACTTTACTCTCTAGGTTATTAAGTCTTATAAAAATATAAGGTAATTCTTAAGATTAAGTAATTTTCTTACCTTAGCCTTTAATTATTAATTTAATATTATTAATTATTTAATTAATTAGTTTTTTACTCTTAGCTATAAATATAATCTTTTTTAAGTTTTTTATTTAATTTTAATAAACTTTTATTATTTTTATTTCTTTATTTATTATATCTATATTAATTATAATAATATAATTTTTAAGCTAAAAATCTTTTATATTATTATTAATTTAATTAATTTAGCTTACTTTATTAATAAGAATTATATTTATATTAATTCTTTTATTAATTATTACTTAATAAGCTTCTCCTTAGTCTTATTTATTAACTTAGACTATATTAATACTATAGGCCTTTCAATTAAATAGTTTTTACCCTTTTTTAATAATATATAATATAAGTTTAATATAAGTAATTTATTTTATATTATTAATAATATCTTAGTAATTTTTTATTACTTTTTTATTTAATTAAAGTAATAATATAAATAGCTTATTAATTAAAATTAAAATCTTTTTTATTTAATAATTATCTCTTAGCTCTTATATAATTAAAGCCTATTTTTCCTTAAATATTTAAAACTTTTAGTTTTTCTTTTTATTTATAGTAATTAATTTCTTAATTAAAATTAATTTCTTAATTAGCTAAATAGCCTCTTATACTTTAATAATATCTTTAATATAAACTCTCTTTTTTATATTAATATTAATAATAATAATAAATATCTAAAGTATTATTATTTAATTAAATAATATAAAGTCTTTATTAACTAAGATTATATTAATAAAAGTTCTAGGTAATAAGTTTTAGCTATCTAAGATATCTTAATCCCTATATATAATTTCCTTAGGTAATTAATTAAACCCTTTAGGGGATTTATATTTTAAGTAATAAAGATCTAAGGCCTTAGGGTTTTTTTAAATAAAATTATTAATAATATTATTTTTAGGCTAAATTAATATAAACCTAAGTCTAACTTTATTATATTATTTAAGTTATCTTATTAATAAATATAAATCTAATTTTAAGAAATATCTTAATTAATTATAAATAAGTTTTTAAATTCTAAACTTCTTAAATTAATATATAAGATTTAATAATAATATTATATTACCCTTTTTAAAGAGAGCTACTTTACCTTAAGGGTTATAGCTTATAATATTAATATTTTTATTATAAGCTAAGTTAATATAAATATTAGAGAAATAATTTCTTTTTATATAATATTAATATATTATATTATTTTAATATCTATCTTATCTTAATCTATAGGCTATATATATATAAAAATTTTTATAATTCTAAGATTAATTAAATAATATAATATTAATTCTAAAAGGCTAACTTATCCCTATAGTAACTTATTTATTATTCTTTTTTTAAATAATCTATATAAGCTATAGCTATATTTTTTACTTTTTTACTAGATTAATTAAGAGCTAGGTTAATTATATAATAAGGTTATTAATCTTTAACCTAATTACTTTATTAAGCTTTTTTTTTAGGATCCTAGGGGTTTTAATACTTTTTATAAAAGGGCTAAAGCTTCTTAGAGGGGTTAAGGCCTAAGTAATTTTATAAGTATTCTTTTTATTTCTAAAGTAATAAGTCTTTTTAATTTTAATTTTATTCTTATAGTATTATTTAATTATATTTATAAAGTTATAATAGCTTATAATAATAAGTTTCTTAATACCTTTATTATACTTTTTATAAATCTTATTAATAATTTCCTTAGGTAATACTTTATAAATAGCTTAAGATTATATATTAAATTCTATTTATTTTTTATTAGTTTATTTAAAGAGATATTAATATTTATTTAATTATTTAAGAATAATATAAAAATTAACTTTTAATTAAATCTTATTAAGTATTTTAAGCTTCTTTTTAGCTATTTTAATTTAATTATAGTTTTTATTTATAAAAGACTCTTTTAGCTTCTCTTAGGCCTTTTTTTAATTAAAGCCTTTTATAGCTTATTAAACCTCCCTCTTAATCTTAAGATTAATATATAACTTAAAGAATCTTAGCTTTTTTTTTTAAAAATATTTATAAGTTTTACTTATTAATTAAAGTTTTATAAATACTTAATTATATTTTTCTTTTTAAAAATAAAAAGTAAATAAAATAATATTATAAATAAAAGATTATTTAATCCTTTAGTTATAAATTCTTAAAATAAATTAAAAATGGCCTTATTAATAATTACCTTAGTATTATTCTTACCCTTTATACCTTAGTTAATATTATTTTTTAATATAAGGTTAAGGCCTTTATTATTCTAAGCTATTAATTTAATATTTATAATTATTATTATTTAATTAAATAATTTAAAGTTATTATAATATCTTTACTTCTAATTTATATTAATAAAAGAATTAAGGGATTTTATTATAAAAGTTTTCTTAAATACTATTAATATTAAAAGAAAAATAATAAAGATTTTACTTCTTATAAGCTATTAAGTAAGCATTCTAATAACTAAGACCTTTTATTATTATATTATAAGTGCCTTTATAAGTAATTTAAATAAAAATAGCTTAATAACTTTATTAAAAAGAAATCTTTTTTATTCTAGCTATAAGTTTAAAATACTTACTTTTTTAATATTTATAATAAGTAGGTTTCTTTTATAATTAATATTTACTTTATATAAGGTATAAGAAAGGTCTATATTAACTCTAAGTATCTAAGGTAATTTAATTAAATAATTTTAATCTTTTAATAATTAAGGGAAAAATAAAATTAAGTTATAGCTAATTTTAATAATAGCTAGGTAATTTTTAAGGTCCTCTTAATTACTTATTTTATTTTTTTTATTATAATTCTTTAATATCTTATATTTTTAATCTTATAAAAGTAATTATATTTATAATTTATTAATTAATAATATAAAAATATACTCTTTTATTTAATTAATTAATTTAATTAACTTAGGTATATATTAATTATTAGAAAAGTAAAAGTATTAAAAATCTTATATAGGGGCATTAGATTTATTAGAGGAATATAATATATTATCTATAGCTAAAACTTAGAATATAATTTTCTTTAAGTAACTTTTTAAAGGGAGGATTTTATATATTTCTTTATAAATTAAATATTATATAAAATAATAAGGGTAATTAATTAATTAATAATAATAAAGGTCCTTTTTAGGAAAGAGAGTCTAAAGCTCCCTTATTCCTAAATTTTACCCTAAAGAACATAATAATAATCAAAGGACGAAGGCCTCTGACTCCTTTTCTATATATAAGAAATTACCTAATAGCCCAAAACGGCTTAGCACCTATTTCCCCTAACTCAATACCTAAAGCCAAAGGTCTCAATTGTGACGATCGTCTATATTCCCAAGGGATAAACCGGTCGTGCTGGGTCTATATTGGCAGATAGACTAGTCGCGCTGTGCTTAAACAAAGGGGGGGTGTCACATCTGGTAATGTGCTCAAAGGTATTAAGTGTAACCAAGTTGTATTGATAGCTGAGGTAGCTACTACATAAGAAAGTCCAATGAGTGCGTTCTATATACTTGGGCCTCCTTGAATGAAGCCGATCGCGAGTAGGCGCGATATCGTTCCAGGACCGACGCGGTCCAGGAACGATGTCGGTCCTTAGTGTGTCGGTCCCGTGTGATTGGTGGTTTGGAACTCGGGATTTGTGGAGAACACGTGACGTAACCGCGAGGGTCGTAACATCAATAAGCTTAACTTAATAAGGTTTATCCACGTAATCATTAATAGCTTTAATAATATACTAAAGCTAGCTCTATTTATAATAAATAGCTTACATCTTAACTAATTAAAGAGGTTAAAATCTAACCCCTTCACGGAGCAGCTCTCCCCTCTAACGCTAACCTTCCGATCGCCCTTATAATTCTTAACCACTCGAAGAGGTCAAAATCGCTTCTATTATCCTCGTGAGAGGAGGTTCAACCATAACCAACAACAACCACAACCAATAACAACCACAACCAACCAGTCAACCAACCAGTTAACTAATCAACAATACATCAACGATCCGAATGGCTACTTTCCGCAGAGACCTTTAACTAAGCGATCAAAGCAACGCAGCCAATGCCTATTACTATACCTTTTAATATGACTAAGATAACCTTAGCGAGGAAATTCATAAGCTTCATAAGGGCGCAAAAAATAACTATAATAGGCTATAAGAAATAATATTAAATAGATACCTTTAGAGTATTATATTAAATAAAGACCTTAATAATTTAAAGTATATTAAACTTATAATCTTTAGTTATAATATTTTCCTATTTTTACTTAGCCTCTTTTTACTAAGTAATAATATGAAAAAATTAATTTTATTAAAAAAGAGCTTTTTTTATTAAAGGCTCTTAAAAAGAGACTAAAAGAAAGATAAATTCTTATTAATAAAAAAGATTAATTCCTTAGAGACTTAAAATATAATTAATTTATAGCATAGCTTATAATCCTTATTATAAATATTAATATCTTTTATTATATTAAATAAAAAAATTAAAGAAGTCCTATAACTAGCTAAGATCTAGCTATATAGCTATAGGCATAATTCTATTAAGAAATAAGGGTTATTAATATTATAAGTTTTAGAGGGATTAATTCCTAGAGTTAATATTAGAGTTTTATAAACCTAAAAAGAATTAGCGCTAGGGCTTAGCGCTAGACTTAGAGGCAATAGAGGTCTATAGGTTTAATTAATTAAATCTATCTCGTTAAATATATAATATATATATCTTAGCTTATATAAATATATAAATAATAATAATTTTAATAGTAATTTTAATAATAAATAAATAATAATAATAGAAAATAATTACTAGAATTATATAATAATTTTATATACTTAAAGATAATCTTAAGTAAGAAAAGAAAGTACTTAATAACCTAGAAAAAAAAGGCTAACTTAAGAATATATTATATTAATATAAAACCTATAAATAACTATTTATAAAAGAATTTAAAATAGGTTTATTAAAATATATATATTATAACCTAGAAATTAAGTTTATTAATAAAAAGTAATTTAGTTTTAATAAACTTTATTTACTTAATAAAGTATAATTATTAATATTAAAGAAATATATAAAAGATATATTAAGAAAAATTAATTATATATTAAATACCTTATTATATTTATTCCTAAGAAAAATAATATATTATGATTTTATATTAATTTTTAAATACTTAATATTATTATAATTAAAAATTAAAAGTTATTACTTTTTATTAATAAATTAAAGGATTAACTTTTTAAAATAATATACTTTATTATATTTAAGTTTAAAGGAGCTTATAACCTTATTTAAATTAAAATATATATATATATATAAAATTACTTTTTATATTAAATATAGACTATTTAAATACCTTATTATATTATTTAAACTTATTAATATACTTATTATATTTTAATAAATAATTCATAATATACTAAAAGAATACTTAGATATATTTATTTTATGCTATATAGATAATATCTTTATTTTCCTTAAAATAAAAAAAAAATATATAAAATATATCTGTAAGGTATTATAAATACTATAAAATACTAAGTTACTAATAAAACTTAAAAAAGTAAATTTTATACCCTAGAGGTAAGATTTCTTAGATATATTATCTTATATAATAAAATATATATAAACCTTAAAAAGGTTATAGTAATTAAAAATTAGAAAGTACTAATTACTATTAAGAAAATATAAGCTTTCTTTAAATTTATTAATTCTTATTAAAAATTCCTTAGAGCCTTTAAAAAGATAATTATATCTTTAATAAAATATATAAAAGAAAATCTTTATAATAAGAATTTTAAATAGAATAAGCCTTAAAGTAAATTAAAGGGCTTATTCTAAGTAAACTAATACTTAAGATATTTAGCTTATCTTAGTAAATTAAATTTAAAATAAATGCCTTAGACTTTATATTAGGCGCTTAGATTAGATACTAAGATAATAAAAGACTTTTATACTTAATTATATTTTATTCTTATAAGTTATATAAAATAGAACTTAATTACTATATTTATAATTAAGAATTCCTTATAATTATTATTACCTTTAAAGAATTTTAAGATTACCTCTTTAAAAATAAATATTAAATTAAGGTATATATTAATTATAAATATATTACTTATTTTATAAAAATATAATAACTTAATAAATAATAGTTATATTATACTAAATACCTTTTAGAATTTAATTATATTATTATTTATATTAAGAGATTAAAGAATAATAAGGCTAATATTAATAATAAATAATTTAACTTAGATATTAAGAAGGTTAAAATAAAGGAATAATTATTATATTATATAATAAAAGAATACCTAAAATAAAAAATTAATATATAAATATAATAACTAATATCTTTACTTAAATATCTCGCGCTTATTAAAAGGTATAGGTAATAAATTATAGACTTTATTAATTATATATAAGAATATTAATAAAGAAAAGATAGGCTTTAGACTTATAAAGGTAAGCTTTTAATCCCTAATAAGGTATTTTAAAGTATTTTTAATTATTATTATTATTAGGTTATATACTATAGGAATATAAATAAAATAACCTAAGCTATATAATAATATTATAATAACTATAGACTTCTATATAAGGTATAAGGAAGTATATTTTATAATAAATAATATTATAAAGTAGCTAGATAAATAGTAAAGAAATAAGTTTACTTCTTAGAAAAAGAATACTAAGAATAAATAGTTATATTATTTTATAATAATAATTATAGGGACCTTAAGAAACTAGCTATATATATTAATAAGTTCCTTAAAGGTAATTTCTTAAAAGAATATTATAAATAGAGGAAGAATTGTAGTATTTATTAATATATCTAAAAATAATAAAAAACCCTTAGAGTAACTTATATAATAAAAAGAATTTTTATTATTAAGATAAATCTAATAATATAATTAATAACTCTTAGACTATAAATAAATAAGTAAATAATAAGTATTAGATAAATTATAATATAACATTATAAGTAAGATATATAGCTACTTCTTATATAGATATTAAGAAATAAATAAAACCTTAAAATAAATTAAAAAAATATTTATTTTTCTTAATATAAAAAGATTTTTTTAATAATTATTAATTAATATAACTTTTATATAAAAACTAAGGTATAATACTATAAACCTTATAAAAAATTATAATTACTCTTAGTTATAAAATAACTATACGACTTTATTATTATAGATTTTATTATTAAATTATTTTTATTAAAAGACTTAATTATTAAAAATATCTATAATAATATTCTTATTATTATAAATAGACTTATAAAATTTTCTTATTTTATACCTCATAAAAATTAAATAATAATTAAAGAATTTATTTATATTTTTTATTTTTATATTACTAAGATATATAATATATTACTTAAAATTATTATAAATTAAGAACTATTATTTACTTTAAAATTCTAATAAACCCTTATAAGATAATTAAGGATTAATAATAAACTTTTTAATATATATTATAAAGAAATAACTAAAGAAATTAAATATATAAATTAAATATTATAATAATACCTCTAATATTATATTAATTATAAATAAATTAATTAAATTAAGAAATTATTAGTTATATAGCTAGTCTATAATATAGCTATAAATAGAAATATAAAAATTATATTAGCTTATATTAATTTTAGATTTATCTTAGATATTTATTAATAAATAAAAAATATAATTATAAATTTAAAAATATTTTTTTTTAATAATTAATTATAAAATCTATATAAAAATATAAAAATAAATTATAAACTTATTAAAAATAAAATGATAAATTATATTAATAATAGAAATTTCAGAAATTAATTTTCTTAAAAGGAAATATAATCTTATTTATAATAAAAAATATTAAAATAAAGTAATAAAATAAAAAACTTAATTATAAATATATTAAATCTTAGAAAATTAAATAAAAAATCTTAAAATATAACTATAAATTAGATTTATCTCTTAAGATAAACCTTTATCTAATTTTTTATATTATATTATTTAAATTAATTAACATTATTATTATTAAAATTAATAATAAATTAAAAGCTAATATTAATATATTAAAAGAATATATTATAGAAATTATTTTTAATATAAGTAAAATTAATAATAAAATACTATATTTTACTAAGTAAAATAATTACTTAGGCTTAGAAAATACCTAAAAACCCTTAGAATATCTTATTAATATATAATACCTTTTAAATAATTTTTATTAATAATAGTAAAAAAATAAATAAACATAAGGCTAATAGTACTCTAATTAATAATATTTATAATACCTATAAACTATGCGGTAATTATAGCTTTTAATTATATTTTCTTAATTACCTTTAGCTTATCTAAGAAATAAAGCTTATAGATAATTATTTTAATACCTTTAATATATAATTAATATTTTTAATAATAAAGCTAGGTTAAATAAGCTAAAACTTTATTTATTTCTATTTAAGCTTTTTATATTTCTTACTATAAATATAAAAAATCCTCTTTAATATATTCTTTCTTAAAACTTATATAATTAATCTCATAAAAAATATAATTTATTTAAAAATTATTAATAATAAAAAACCCTATAAATAAAAATATATAAATAAGCACTAGAGATATTTATTAATATATTATATAAAAGATTATAATAAATATACTTTTTATAATAATTTAATTTCTTAGGTATAGCTATATAATAAAGGCTATAAAAATAATAAAATAAGTAAGATATAATTTTAAATTTAAAATAATTAATAATATTACTTAATTTAATAATAGCTAACTATTTCTTAAAAAAAGTAAAATAATTAGATATATCAATAAAAGATTTTTAAGGGTTAAAAATTAATATATATATATATATAAAATAATTAAGGTTATAAATATAGCCTTAAGGATAAAACTAATAGAGGGGAGATATTATATTATAGCCTAAGAGACCTTTAGGCTATATAATAAAAAAGATATATTTTATCTTATTAATCATAAATAGATTAAGATAGATTATACCCTATAGGTTATAATCCCTTTTAATTTATTAAGTAAGATTATAATAGCTTATGCTTTATAAGCTATAATTTATTGTAATTTATTATTTTATATAAAGTATATAAGATATACTTATTATACTTTCTTATATTATAGCTATCTTAGTTACTAAGATAACTTAGTTATACTTAATACCTTTAAGTATATTATTAGATATAATTTATATTTTTATTTAAGATAATACTAATAACCCTTTCCTAATATAAACCTAGTATAATTACTTTATCCCTTAGGAAATATATAATTATTATACTCAGTTTAATAAGTTATATTTTATTAATAAATTAATAATAATATTTTTTATATACTTTTATTAATAAATATTTTAATATTAAGTATATTTATAATTCTTAAATAATTTTATTATTTATTTCTAATTTTATATATTCTTTTAAATTATTATCTTTCTATAAGAAATTAAACAAAAAGGGGGAGCGGGGTGCATAAAAAGGTAGGGACTGATATCACTAGTCTGAGATATAAATTACACTTAATTATCCGCAAGTGACCCATTTCTATAGATACTTATCTGGCTCGTTCAAGTACCATGTAGCGTCCTCATCGCCAAGCTCTTTTATCGAGAAGCCGTTCCCTAGAAACTGGAAGCGATTCGTCTTGTTTCGCCAAGTGTACTTCCAGTCTTCGCCCCTGAAGCCCTCGAGCATGTGGAAGAAGTGAATCCTGCTTCCCGGGTGCAGTGCTGTTACAGGTCCATCCAAAGTTCTTCCTTTGAACCAAGAAATGCAGTTTCCAGACCAGGCTGTGCGAGGCATGAACCGCTGAGTGTGCTCAAACAACTCGTTAACTGCGGACTGTTGGGGAGAGATTGCGCAAATGCCTTCAACCTGGCACTTTTTGATGATGCGGGTGAGATACTTTGCTATATGTTCGGTGATGGTAAAGACACTGCCATGTCCGATGGGCGCATTGGGGCCGAGGAACACTTGTGGGATGTTAGCTCGCTGTTTTGATGCTATTGAACTGAGCTGTTGGGGCTTGGAATACTGACTGAAGTAGTTGGGGAAGTCTGGGACAGCGCAGGACATGTAGGCCTTAGGGACATGCTTCGTCCAAGCATCTTGAAGGTTACCGGTTCTACCAACGATGGGGAATCGTGGGCGGAAGGAAACGTTGAATCCCGTCGCGCAGATAATGGCGTCAACTTTGATGAGCTCGCCACCCTGTGTCCTGAGACCCTGAGCTTCGATGCTGGTAATGGGGTCTGTCACCACTCTGACATTGGGCTTTCTTAGTGCCCAGAGGTAGTCGACAGCTGGCGTCAGCCTCCGGCATCCAAGAGGGAACTTGGGAATGATGGCACTGCAGAGACGTTCGTCGCCGCCCAAAGCCTCGGTCATGTACTCTGTTGCCTTCTTCTGCAGATTGGCCGCAAATTCAGTGTCCTTGAGCGTCTTGACATTGTGTTAGTGAGGAGATTGTGATCGGCATGTCATAACTCACTAGGGGAAAGTTGCCATTGACGACTTCTTCGACCGCCTTGACAAACTTCTTGTAGAAGACAGGGTCCGACTTGAACCGCTCAATCTGCGCTTCAGTAAAGTCGGAATTCTCCTTCAGGCCAACCTCGTCCAGAACTCCGCCACCAGCACCCTGAGCCAAGAGCTGGAGGCGTGAGGGAACTACCCACGTGGGCTCTCGCACAAAGTGAATAAGGCTCTTCACCTCTGTTATCTAATCAGCTGGCTGGTAGTCGCTGCTATAAGGGGCGGTATCCCTTACCTGGTTGAATCTCTGGTAAGATCTGAACTCCAGAAGAACCGTTGCCAATGACAGCAACGGTAAGACCTTTATAATTAAATTCAGACGGCCAGTTGGCACTATGAACTAGTCGCCCTTTGAAACTCTGTAGACCTGGGATTTTTGGCCATTTCCAGTGACTATAGCGACAATTAGCATAGGGGGATAGTACAAAGAATGGCTGAAACGGGGATTCTTACTTGAGAATGCCAGTAGAATCCAATAAAAAGTGGCAAAAGTCATCAAACTCGATGTTCTCCTCCAAGTTGAGAATCTTGAGTCGCCAGATGGAATCATCTTCATCCCATCGTGCGCCAGTCACCTGATGCTTCAGCTTTATCTTCTCATGCATCTTTTCCTCCTCACAGACCCGGCATAGGTACTCTTGAATCTCAGTAGCGGTCGAGAAAAAGCCGCTCCATTCAGGGTTCGGACGCCAGGAGAACTGATAGTTGTGGGACGGAACGTCACACTTGCAACCTGGATACCTGTTTTCAAACCAGGTTCCGCCAATCTGTGGGTTCTTTTCGTACACTACGTGCTCGTAGTCCGTCAAGTGGAGACGGAGAGTACGAATCATGTTGATTCCGCTCATACCCGCCCCCATAGTAACGATCCGGACATGGTGTGTGGTGCCGAGAGGTTGCTCCAGGACTTGATAGGGTGGCACAGCGGACACTGATGGCCTAGAAAGGTGGCTTACGAGCTGTCCGATTCTCTCTCCAGACATCGGGGCGAATGGTAGTCGAAGTGTCTTTGGTGTACGGGTCAGGAGAGCATTGGCGTCGAAACACTCTATTAAAGCTCATGCTCAAGCTACCCTGGGGAGAGGCGTCTACGCTATGGCCCCAGGAATATCCTTGGCGAATCATTGGCGTAAACAAGATTCTGCTCGGCATCCAACCTGAAGCTATGATGTGTAGCATCACTCGCACGCACAATGTACCGACTACCGAAAGTGCCGACGTGCTAGAGCCAGGTCTAGCTAACACTAACCTCAAGGGGTGCCCCACATGTTCATCCTCTTCATCCCGGGGATTCCGGGGACGTTGAGGTTGGCCGTAGATGCTTATGCGAAACGCATGCATGCTGGTATTCTCCCCTAGATGTGATTGTCTCCTCCAAGGCTTTGCTCATCGTCAAGGGTGCTTCGCAGTAAACCGAGGCTTGTTGTGTTGCTGAACACCCATCTAGACTGTGTGGGAACAAAGACCTCCGCCCCCTTTCCACCAATCAAGGAAGCCATTTGTTAGTGCCGAATGCCGAGCATCACGTGGTTGACCAATGATCAACCCCGAGACTGCCTCCCCCTGAGACCTGGCGTCGTGGATAGCTGCAGATTTCTGCACCTCCTCGTTGACCCAGCCTCGGTTCCCCGCGTTTTGATAGCACACGGGGGCTGCATATCAGACCATCCATTCCTCCATTAACTACCGAGTGGCTTGACTCACCCAAAGAATTCCACTCTGTCAGATACATGTGGTCCTGCATGTTCATTGGCATAGAGAATGGACGAATTTCGGCCTTTGCGAGACCGTGCAAACGTAGTTTGCGTCGAGTGTCATGCCAGAAAAGTACGACAACCCGAGTGATGGACGATTCTTCAGACACGCTAATGATAATCCAGGTGAAATGCGATCTGCAGGATAGGCCGGATCAGGTCTGCAGGAATTGTCGGCGTCTCAACCACCAATGCATGTGAGGGTCCCTGTGCTTCAGCTGATAAAATGACCCAGCCGCTGACTTGCATGTGCCTTCTAGTCGGCGAGATGGTGTCCGCAAACGCCGAAAGGGAGCGGGAGCTCGGCAGTCCCAACGTGTACCGGAAACCGATGAACCCCTGGATCCGGCTACTTCTCTCGCTGGGGCTTCCTTGACTGACCCTTCAGCCAGGTTGCCATCGCCCACTCTATCAAGACCCGGCAGCGGTGGAGGTCGAGGTTCAGGAACCCACCCGCCGATGGCCTTTGTCTCTCCATCGACTGTCATGTCGTATGATGCTTCACGTCAACAGTCCGAGATTGTTGATGGTCATCCACAGTCACTGGGTGTCAAGGCTGCAATCCTTGACCTTACCAAAGCCCATGTCCTCCCCCGGCCTGCCCTGCTTGGAGCCTTGACTGATGCTTATTTCAAACACGTCCATCCATTCTATCCGGTCGTCGAAGAGGATGACCTCGTTGGCCCTGCACCGTCTGTATTACTTCAACAGGCTGTGTGTCTGGCCGGTTCCCAAGCACTACATGACCCCGAGAGTGTCAAGCTATGCCATTCGCAGTACGAAAAAGTCAAGACCTTGATATACTTAAACTTTGAAGATGATACCCTGGCTCTGCTAAAGACACTCTGTCTCATGACGTGTTATAGCGTCGTTTCTACTGACCAGGTAAGCTTTGACGGACCTTGGCACTGGCTCGGCATAGCCATTCGCCTGGCACTACAAATAGGTCTTCACCAAAGCTCCACCTACGAGCGGCACGCCAACCCAGGGTGTCTCCGTCGAATCTTCTGGCAGCTAGTTGTTCGTACTCATCGCTCGACCAAAGCTGATAACGTCTCACGTTACTGATTCTTTATTCAGAACTCGGACAGATTAGCCGCTTGTTGTTGGGGTCGCCCTTTGACTCTCAGACCTCAAGACTACGACATAGCTTCCTTAGACACAAACGACTTTGCCATCATGAGACCCGAGTCACATGTCCTGCCTGAGGCGCTGCGGTTATCAGACACGATGGCAATGATTGTAGAGACCAACAGCGGACAATCCCCCCTGAATCAAGACGCTGCCGCAGCCATGGTCGCTCGATTATGTGACTGGCTTCAGAACCTACCAGAAGAACTACGGCTCTACGACTCATTGGGTAAGAGACGGTCGTTCTATCGTCCTGTGTGTGACTTGCACATCACATACTTTGTCATCATCATTCTCCTGCAACTCGCCGATAACAAGGCCAGGCGGTCTTGCATCGCGGCCTCCTCCTTGACCGCTTCCCTCTGTATCGCCCGTCTATATGAAGAAATTCACTGTAGGGAAGAAACAGCCCGCCTGCTTCAAATTCACGGATTCTTTTGCATGGTTGCGGCAGTACCTTTGATATGCTGCCCTCGTCAGTCACAAGAAGACGACCTGGCAAGGGAAGAGGCGGTCGGTGTGATCCGTCAGGTCTTGGGGAGGATGAAGGCTCGCTACGGTGGTTCTAATCTTGTCCTGCGCAAGATCAGTCGACTTGAGAACGACGTCAAGAAGGATAGTGAACATGGTCCTCATGATCAGGTCAACAGTGCGGGGGGATATTCAATGTGGGCAACTTTCAGTATCCGGGACCGTCTAGACGAGCTATTTTCCTTTCCGCCCTCTTTCTGCCGCCATGTAGACTTCTCGGAGGCGGAGGGGACCAACTTTGCCACACAGTCGCGCACCGAAACTGAAGGCATCTCTGAACTTTTTCCTGGGAACGACCTGAATCTTGCTGATATCTTGATCTTGGACTACAACCTGCTTGAGATCCCTGACAGCGAGGCGTTCGGGTTTGCCTAGGGAGATTGTACCTAGAGTCTGAGATCCGCTAACCGGGTCGTTAACTGTTCCATAGGGTTGTCGACACTAGGTGAAATGGATAGAGATTTGGTTGACACCTTGCATAGGTTGCAAATATTGGGGCTTTGGCTGAAATAATATCTTGGTATAAGTCTCGAGCATGTTTTGGGTGCTGGGTATACAGAGAGGGCCTCGCTTGACGCGGGACAACTCTACCACACTACAAGCGGATGCAGATCTCGGCTCGGCAATGTCTGGGCCATCATTGCCCACGCAGACTTGCCTTGCGGCCGGTAGTCGGTACAGGATACGTTTGATAATCGGCATAACCGACTCGGTACTCAGGGTCGGACCATGAACCCTCCTCGTCATCCTAAGCCTATAAACTAAAGAAGCTAGCTAGCTCGCATATAATTTTGCGACTTCATCTCCCTTTTTACTCTGGTTCATTCACTCTATACCGTTGAGCCAGTCCCGTATCTACGTCGATCCTTAACATTTTAGCCATGGAGAACCTCACCGAAAAACAGCTCTTAGGAGTCAAGATGATGCATGAGTTTTTTGGCCAAGACTTATTCGATGCTCTCAGAGCAAGCTCGGTAGGTCTTGTATAAACCAATGCTTGCTTCGTGAGTTTTCGGTACTAACATCAACCCAGCGTGACGACTTGCCAAGTAAGGTCGGCGCTGAATACATCGCCGAGACTTGCTTTTCCTCGTACGCTCGGCCAGGCCTCAGTTTCCAGCAGCGGTCTCTAATGAATATTGCAATTCTGATTGCTCTAAACCGAGGCCCCGAATTGCGCCTTCACATTAGGGCTGCTCTCAACAACGGCTTACAGGAGGAGCAGATTATAGAGGCTTGCAGACATGCCATGGTGTATTGTGGAGTTCCGGCTGGGAGAGATGCCTTGTTCGTTATTAGTGAGGTTTTTGAAGAAAGAAAGACGGCGAACAAGAGAGCCGAGGGTGCTAAACTCAGCTAGAGTGATGCGCTGCCGTATTTTTTGGACGATGAGCCAAGTACCTATAGCTAGACACAAACTATATTTGGCATACCGTCCAATACCCTTGATACCATGAGCAATCTACTGTGACTCTCTGGGCCGAGGTCTATGTTCATAGCCTGCTTGTGTTTTGGCGGTAGTGCGAGCACGAAGCGGGCCAAGGGTACATGAAACAGTCTTGGAGTGAGATAGTTCCTTCACAAGACTTGCTTGGCCCTGCAGCAAAGATTTCCCCTTAACAGCTTCGCCACTTAGCCATATTGCCGGATGCCGGGTACAACAAGCTCTGGGCCGAGTATTGAATCCGACTGACTTGTCACATTCCTGCTAACATGAGCCCGTCCGGTTAGCGTAAGTGGTTGGCAAGCTGTTATATATGGACAGAACAATGACTATCCCTTACCCCGGATCTTCCTCGGATATCTCAGCAACCTTGTTACCGACCCCGCAATCCTCCCTTATTCCTAAGATCTTTGCGATCTCACCTATATTGTGTCTTTCTATGACGGAAAGAAACTTAATGATGGCTATTAATATAAAGAATAAACCCATGGCTAATATGATTAAAATAGCGGATCCTCGTGATGACACTGTTGAAAAGAGCGTTAATAAAAACCTCGTGAACCCTGTCGAGGATAAAAGGCTCGTCCGCAGGATTGACTTCTATGTCCTGCATTGGATTTAAATTATATATGCCCTTTCTTTAACTAACTATGAAAATATTACAGCCGCTAAGGTTATTAATATAAAAAATAATCTTAACGTAAGTAGTAATTAGTTTAATATAGCTCTTTTTATTACTTATTTTATTACTAAGATTGTATTTAAGATTATTATTAAAGTCATTAAGATATAAATATATTTAATTATATTTACTACTTCTTAAGGTATTATTATTATGTATTTTAGCTTTATTAGTATATATAAGAGAGTTTTTACTTTATATAAAGTACTAAGCATCTTAAAAAATAAATATAAGATTAATAAACTTTTTATTTTTATATAAAATTAATATAAATATTATTTTATAACTTATTTTATATATATATATAATAAATTAAATAAATAAATAAATTATATATATTTCTTAATTATTTATATAAAAATTATAATAAAAACATAATAAATAATTTATAAATTAAAATTATTTAATATATTTCTTCTTAAATATTTTAATTATTACTTGATAAGTCCTAATATTATAACTAAGCTTATTATAAATAATATATTAAAGCCCTAATTATCATTCTATAACTTTATACTACTTAAAATAAGGATTAAAGTATGTTAGTTAATATCTTAGTAATAATAGCCCTATACTTAAAGCCTAAGGCCCTAATAGGCTTAAATCTATAAGGTTTATTTATATATTTATTTATCGCTTTAATAATATATTAAAATTAGCTCTACTTATAATACATAGCTTATATTTTAACTAGCTAAAGAGGTTTAAATCCCCTTTATATAATAACTCTCCCTCTTAATATTAATCTTTTAATTACCCTTATAATTCTTAATTACTTAAAGAGGTTAAAATTACTTTTATTATTATTATAAGAGGAGGTTTAATTATAATTAATAATAACTATTATAAGTAACTAATTAACTAGCCTATAGCTACCTAATTAATTAATAATATATTAATAAGATTATAATAGCTTTCTATTAAAACCTTTAATTAAATATTTAAAGTAATATAGCTAGTACCTATTAATAGACCTTCTAATATAACTAAGATAACCTTACTAAGGAGGTCTATAAGCTTCGCAAAGGTATAAAAAGCACCTATTATAAACTATAAGTAATAATATTAAATACAGGCCTTAAGAGTATTAAGATTAATATATAGCCTAGTAATCCAATCTTAGATAAATATATAATCTTTAGTTATAGTATTCTTCTTTTACTTAGCCTTTTTTTATCTAATTATAATATTAATAAAAGGTTTAATTTTATTAATATAAAAGTCCTTATTATATAAAGATCTTTATAAATAAATTTCTAAAAAAACAAGCTTAGTAGATATAAGCCTAGGACTTAACTCCCCTATAGTATAGCTTATGCGCTCTTATATAGCTTGCTTACCTAAGCTATATATGCTTAGATAAGTAAGATATTAAGAAGTGATAATATTAGCCTTTTTAGGCCTTTTTACCCTTTTAGGAAGGTCACGTGACTTCGGACTTAGGGCTATATTAAAAGCCTAATAACGCTGTTAAGGCTATCTCTTTCTATAGGGTATTTCCTATCCGGTTTTAAGTCTCTTAGTTTAAAACCTTTAAGGGTTTTAGCTTCTTCTAATAATAACCTAGCTTCTAGTTATTTATTTCTAGCAAAGTTAATAGGGTTTTAAAGCCCAGAACTAGAGCTATCCGACGGTATAACTTCTATCTAAATAGAGCTAATAGATTCCGATTTATTAGCTATATAAGCTATAAACCCTTTCTTAGAAATAGCTCCTTAGATCTCTAACTAATATAAGTAATAAGAACACTAATTAGAAGCTAGTCTTTTCTATCTTAACCTTATCTCTTATTTTCCCTACTTTTATTACTCTATAATACCTTACCTAGCTAATTAGCTTTTTATAAGGACTAATTCCACTGCCTATTTACCTCCTATCTCTATTACTTACTATTATAGATCCCTTAGCTCTAGCAAGGGGTTAAAGTACTATTAAAAGCAAAGAGCAAATAGCTAACTCTAGTAGCTATTTGATTAAAAGAAATATAAATTATAATATAAAAGAGGTATATAAAAGTAATCTAAAGTCTAAGTTACTAATCTTATCTAATAGCTATTAGATCTAATTATTATAAAGTAAGACTTATTATATAGGGTACCCCTTTAACTAGGGCATATAATAATTATTAAGGCCCTAAAAGCTTTATTATCTTAGTAAAATCTAAGTCTTTATTCTTCTTATTTTTCTTTTTTAGATCTAATAGTAATATATTTTATAATTATATTTTAAGTATTCCTTAAACTTTATAATTCTTTTTATCTTTTTTCTATAAATACTTAATTATTTAATTCTTTTATTTTTCTTTTTTAATTTCTAAGGCTAACCTAATATTTATTTTATTTCTTATTAAAAAAATCTTAATTTTAATTAATCTTATTATCTTTAGGTCTTTTAGTTTTATTAGCTAACTTAGTAGCTCTAATAATATACTTCTTATTAATTTTAATAAGTAATTAGCTAAAAAAGAAAAACTTAATAATACCTCTATAAGCCCTAATATTATTATAAGTAATTAAATATTATAATATTAGAGTTATATATTTATTAATTAAATTCTTAAGAACTAAGATTAGCTTTAGCTTATAAATAAGTATTATTTATTATTTAGCTATAAGTTATTTCTTAACTTTAGTAATAATAATCTTTTAAATCTTAATATTAAGTCTATTAATAGTCTTATTAAAGTTATTAATTATTATTGTTATATTTTTATATATAATAATTTAAATTACTTAGCTATTAATCTCTTTTTAATAATAAATAAACTTATTACTTAACTTATTAATTTTCTTTATTATTTATTTTTATTTATTATTTATTTAATATATTTTTTTACTTAATTAATTATAAAGATTAATTATATTTATTTTAAGCTTATTAATTTCTATTAATATAATAATTAACTTAATAATAATATTAATAATAATTATAAATATATTATTATTAATTTTAGGTTAATTATTATTAACTCTACTATTAAGGTATTTCTTAATTTTAATTATTTAGAAATAGCTTATAATTTAAAGGTATCTTAAGATAATTCTATTAGCTATATTATAGGGATTAATAAAATAAATAAATATAAAATTAGCTTAATTAAGGAGAAATTTAATATATTATTTTTTATTTCCCTAGCTATAGTTATATCTACCTATAAAGTAGGCCTTTATAATATCTTATATATAATTCTTAGTCTTATATATTAAATTAAATTCTCTCTTAGTTTTTTTATACTTAGTTTTAATAAGCTTATTTTTATTATTAAGGTTATTATTATTATAATACTTATAAATAAGGTTCTTAAGATAAAAATATTATTTATAATATAAGTATATATTATTAGCCTTAAAGTAATTAAAACTAGGCTTTTTTCTTACTTAAAACTTTTAGTAATTTAATTAGAATTTAATATTAAAGTATTAAAAAATATCTTACTTAGTTTAAATTTTCTTTATATTAAATCTTTTAGTAGGCCTATTAATTCTAAAATTAATATAGCTTTTTATTTAATTAAATTTATCTTTTTTATTATTATTATTAATAATATAACTATTTATTAGCTTATTAATTTATTATTAATATTATTAATAAAGTATATCTTTAATATTACCTTAAGGCATATTAAGAAGTATATATCTATTACCTTTTTTAATAAGGCAAAAAGCCTTAATTTCTTTAAGGTTAGACTTATAGTTAGACTTAAAATCGCTTATAATAATATTAAGGTTCTCTTAATTAGAATTATTATTATAGTTATTAAATATATTAATATACTTAATTAGGTTATATTTAATTATAAGAATAATATAACTTTAATTAATAATATTTTATATAACCTTATTTTATTTAGTATTATTTTTATTTATATTAATTATAAGATTATTAATCTTACCCTTAAAGTAAATAATATTAATATTAGGTATTAGAATTATTATTATAGTTTATATTAGATTTAATAGTAATTAATTAATTTTATAAAAAATAATTATTAATATTATTATTTTTAGTAATAGGTATTTAGGTTTATTAGTAATTAATTAAATTTAATTTTATTATTATAATTAAGGCTTATTAATATAATATAAAATAAAAAATTAAAAAAACTTTTATAAGGCTAATAAGTTTTATATATTTATTTTATTATAATAAATTTAATTATATTTATTAGTTATTTTTATTTTATTTTTATTTATTTCTAATATTAAGTTTACTTATTTATTATATTATATATTTTAGGTTTATTTTTCTTATATAAGTACTAGATCTCATATATTTATATTAAGAAAAGGTTTTAAGATAATCTTATATTTTATAAAGTAATATTAATTATTAAAATTAATCTAAAATAAATATAATTAAAATTAAAATAATTAAAAATAAAAAAAAAATATCTAAGGTTTATAGTCTTATATTATTTACTTTATTATTAAGTTTAATATAATTAATTTATTATTTTTTCTTTATCTTAAAAAAATTAAATATATTTTTCTTTTTTTTCTTAAACTTATTTTCTTAGTCTATTAGATTTATCTTATTTTATACTTTAATTAAGCTTTTTATAATATTTTATAATTTAAGTTTAATAATTTAATTATTATTTTTTATAATAAAACCTATTTATTTAATAAATAAGTCTTAATATAATCTCTTATTTCTCTATTAAATATATTATTATATAATCCTTTTTATCTCTTAATAGTTTATAACCTTATTATTATTAATTATAATGAGAGCTAATAGAGATATAATATATTAATAAGGGTTATTAATTTAAGCTAGTTTTTATAAATAGGTAATTAAAATAACTAAGTAAACCTTTTAATACTTTAAGAAGTTAAGCTTAAAGGCTTATTATCTAATTTTATATATAACCTTATAGGGTCTAGCTCTTATAAGAGATTATTTCTTTTTTAACTTCCTTAATAAATAATATCTCTTATATAATTATAAATAAATAATATTATTTTCTTTAATATTAATTTTCTTATATTATATTTTATATTTAATTTTAATAAATAATATTAAAGTATTAATAAAGAATTTTACCTCTTTATAATAGATCCTATATAGCACTTCTAATATATATATATTAATTTCCTTTTTCTTAATTTTAGAAATAACTATAATATTAATATGTCCTTAAGGGTAAAAACTATATATTAAGTTATTAAGTATTTTCCTAATTATAATTAATATTATATTATTAAGGTTAATATATATTATAAGTAAGTAAAACACATAAGCGAGTAAAATAAAAATCCTAACCTCTTTTATAAAAATCGCAATAAAAACACTATAAACTATTTAATTAATTAAAACTACTTATTATATTTTTCCCTAGATATCTTAATTACTACTTAATAAGTCCTTATATTATAGCCGGGCTTACCGTAGATATTATAACGTCGAATACCCGGTCGCGCTAACCTCCCTTAACTACTACTCCGCGATAATTTAGCTATTACCCGCGTATTAGTATCTATTTAATTAATTACTTACCTTTCTTCCTTTACTATTATTACCCCTCTTTTTTATAGCTAGGTCCTTTTTGCTTTCTAGCGCCGGCTTAGTATCTTATTTGCCTATTGAAGGTCTTAAACCTCTGCCCGAATAAGAGCTATCTTATATATAACTGCTTTTATTTCTTTTATAAGAGATTTTAATGCTTTAAGAATTAACTCTAGAGAGCTACTTTAGTGCCTTTTAATTTATCTCTTAAGGTATTTAGACTAAGATTAGGCCTTAAGTATAGTCTTCGGGGTCCTTAATGCCTAAGAGGTTAATTAATTAGATACCTCCTTAACCGGCGTTGGCGTCTATAGTTATATATTAAGCTTCGAGATTATACTTTCTGGATTAAGAGGAATAAGCTTAGCCCCTTTGAATAATACCTTAATATTTTTTTTTATTATAGTAGCCTTATATGCTATATAAAAGGCTAAAAAGAACTTAGTCTTTAAAATATATATTATAAAATATCTAATTAGATATTTTATTTCTTAATTATATGCCTTTTTTAATATATTAAAGTACCTAATATTAAGGGGCTAGAGTAGATAAGATAAATAAGGTAACATATAAAGCTAGATAATCTTATTCTCCTTATAATATCTCTTAAATTCAATAAAGTAATAACTTTCGTGGCTATTAAGGATTAAGAGATAATAAAAACTAATTAATTAATTAATTATATGCTAGTTAAAGTGCTTAAGCTACTTAAGACCGGTCTTATTATTAGTCTAGCTATTTTGGGTTATTATAATAGCCTAATCGCCCAGGAGGTTATTTTCTTAGTACTAATTAGCGAGGTAATATTAGCCCGCACTAATAATAAATAATAAGATTAACTAGCCTTCTATATTAATCGCTTAGATTACTATAATCTATTTCTAATTTCTAGGCTATACTGATTTTAGCTTTAAATACCTTTCTAAGCCTATAATAATTATTTTACTTATAATTATGCCTATAAGGAAGCTAATCTCATCAAAGTTATAAATATCTTTTAATTAGATACTATACTTCGCGATTATATTCGCTATAAGTATAAACTAGTTACGGATAATAATTAGATCTTCGCACTTAGCTCTCTAGTAGTTATATTTATAAAAAAAACGCGTCTTAAGGTCTAGGTATCGCCTAATAAAGTTTAAGGCCTAATTTATGCTAACTAGTAGTACATCGCGGTTAGTAAGTAATTAATTAGCTATTAATTTTATACTATATAGCTAGGGGGGAAATCCTCGCGAATCTAAGTCAAAAATAAAGTATTTAAGGATCTATTCCTCTAGATTAGATAGTCGATGTGATTTTAGGGTAATATTACGTTGAGATTAAATGCCTTTTTGCTGATGCTAGAGCGTTATTGGGTTAACTATATAGATTGTTGTAGCGCGTTGGAGCTTTAAGGTTAGGTTATTTTAAAGGGCCTAAAGGGCAAGAAGTATTCTAGCCTTATAATTTGACTGTGATATGCTGGGTGGTTAAGAATTAATTGATTAAATAGAGAAGGTGTAGGTTAAGGGATTTTTATTTTACTTACTTATATGTTTTACTTACTTATGATATATATTATATTATAATAATAATAATAATATTAGTTATAATATATTTAGATTTATTATTTTATAATATTTAATTATTATTTTAATTATTTTATTTTTCTTTTTTAATATCTTATTAGTTTATAAATAATATATTACTAATATAAGGAAATTAATTCTTAAGAAACTAAAAATAGCTCTTTAAATCTAAGATATAAATTTTAGATCTTAGTTATTAATAATTTATATTAAAATACCTTAATTTAATAATAATAATATTTAGATAAATATAATTACTTAATCTTTTATTAAATATAATATATATCTTATTAATAATATTATCCTTTTTTAAAAGTATATAATTAATAAGGGCTAAGTAATTAAGTTTATTATAATTAGTAATAGCCTAAATTATCTTAGTTATTAATACTTTTAATAAATATATAATAAAATTAAAAGTAATTATATAAAAGGGTTATAATATTATTATAATTAATTATAGCTCCCTATAGGTTAGCTTTTTACTTATTAAATTCTTATAATATACTAAGTAATAAATAATATAGCTATAAATTACTTTTAATATCTAATAGAGATAAATAAGGTCTAATTCTTATATTATATAATTAATATTAAAATAATATTTATTATTATAAATTATCTTAAAAATAGGTTTAATAAGTAATTATAAAATATATAATCTTTATTTTCCCATATATCTTATATAATATAAAAAATCTCCTAAAAACTCTTATAACTAAAAAGAGATAATTTTTAATTATTAGCTTTAGTGCCTTAAACTCTAGATATCCCTAATATAATCTTATATATACCTTAGCTTAATATTCTTATTATATCCTTTTATAATCTATTAATAAAACTTAGGTATAATTCTAATTTATATTAATCTTATTTTTATTAGCGCTATTATAAAATCTAATTTATTAAAGCTACTTTTAGCTATTTACCTTACTAAGTAATCTTTAATTAATATTCTTAAAAGTAGATCTAAGATAATATTAAGTGCGCCTAATATATAAAAAATCTATAGCTTAAACTAGGATAAATAATTAATAGCTTTAATTAATTTTAGGTTAATTTTATTAAAGTCTATTATCTTTAATAAGGTATATATAATAATACCCTTAATTATTATATAATTTATAATAATATTAATTAAATATTAATTAGATTATATTAGCTTTTTTATCTTTTAGATTACTTAAGCTAATATAATAACTTTAGCTTCTATAAATCTATATCTAGCTTTTACCTTAGAGGTTAAGTAAAAAAAAAACCTAATAAGCTTTAATTTTTTATTTAAAATATCTTTTTTAAGAATTATTTTTATATTTTATTTTCCTTTAATTTAAAAATAAAAAGCCGAAATCTATTCTTATAGGTATTAATCTTAAAAAAAAAATAGCTTTTTAATATTATAATATTATAATATAAATTATTTAATAAGAAATTATTATATCTTACTAAAGGTATTTTTTTTATAAATATAAAAGCTATTATTAAGGCCTTTAGCCTCTTAATTAGCTTTAATATTTTAATTAATAATTTTAAAATAGCTTTAATATTATATAATAATAATATCTTATATTTAAAAAAAAGGCATATTTATATACTATACTATAATATCCCTTTTTATAGGTATTTAATTATCTTAATATATATTTTAAGGGTAATAAGGTTAACTAGGTATATTATTTTAATAAAAGTATTAAATTAATCTTATATCTTATAGAGATTATTATTATTAATTATATATCTAAGTAGCTTAATTATATTGTACCTTATAAAGGATTTATTAATAATAATCTTTAATTAGTTTTTATTAAGTAATTTTAATATTACCTCTAGGTATTTAAGATATTTTTTAAAAGTATTAAAAAAGATAATTATATTATTAATATAAATATATATAAATATATATAAATATATAATATTTTAGAAATATATTAATTATACATTATAAATTAAAAATAAAGGAATTCTTAAATCTTATTAAGGCTATATTAGATATTTCTAAGCTATAATTAGATATAATTATTATTTAATTATAATATATATTATAAATTAATAACTAATAAAAAAACCTAATATTATTTAATATTAAAAAATACTTTTTTCTCTTTATATTTATTATAATATCCTCTTAATTTAATAAGAAATATATATTAAGAACTATAATATTATTTAAAGGTTATAAGTTAGTTATAACTTTGCCTTTTTTTTTATTATTTATTATTCTTTAAATAACAAATATAAGGCATATAATTAATATTAATTTATCTAAGTAATATATCTTCTTAGTAATATATAATTTCTTATAGATTTTATCTAAGAATTATTAGTCTTTAATCCCTATTAGGTAAACTCTAATAATCCTTTTTTAATTTTATTAGCTATTAATTAGGTTAATTCTTATTTTTTTTTATTTAAATATAGGGATAATATTTTTATCTCTATAGATAATATATTAGTTTATTAACTTAAAGAGCTTTATTATTTATGTATTATTAAGGTTAATTATTTTAATATTAAAATTATTTTTTATTAATAATATACCTTTAAGGTAATTAATTTTATAATTCAAGAATTTAATATTAATATACTTAGGGTTATTTTTATTAATATCTTTATTAATTTTTATTAACTTCTTTAATAGTATTTTAATAGCTAATAGGTTTTTAACCTTTAGTCTTAGCTCTTAGTCTTAGTTAATTACTTTAGGGAAATCTATTAATTTAAATAAGCTAATAATAAAATTTATAGTTTTATTACCCTTATAGTTATTAATATAATTAA
This sequence comes from Fusarium paranaense, assembly GCA_027886155.1. Classification (NCBI taxonomy): domain Eukaryota; kingdom Fungi; phylum Ascomycota; class Sordariomycetes; order Hypocreales; family Nectriaceae; genus Fusarium; species Fusarium paranaense. The sequence continues at coordinate 294,050 of RZGL01000062.1, forward strand.
TTTACTTTTTTTAATAAATTTAAATATCTTTCTTATTAAAATTATAAAAAATAGCTATCTAAGAAATAGTATTATTAATTATTATATTAAAAAAGTATTTATTTTTCCCTTTAAAGTAAAAAGCTTTATTATCTCTTCTTAGTTTATATATCTTAAATAGGTTTTTATAAATAACTAAGATAAGAGTAATTTTACCTCTTTTTATTATTATTATATAAGTACTTTTTATTATTTTATTAAATAATATGGTTTTTTTCTTAAAGATTTCTTTTTAAATAATAATACTATATATAACTTTAAATATAATATTAGAGTTAATAAAATTAAGTTTTATTTTATACTTATATAAAAATCTTATTCTTAGTAATATATAAGAAATAAATTAATTAATAATGTTAGCTATAATTATAAAATAAGCTTTAGCTTTTATTTTTTATATTATTTTAAGGAAATAAAAATTAAAAGTAATAAACTCTATAATATTTATAATCTTATTTATCTTACTAAGTATTTTTAACTCTTACTCTTTTTAAAGTATTTTTTTATTATATTTTATAAGCTATTTTTTATTAATTATAATTACTAATACTTTAATATTATAATATACCTAATAGGTTTTAGCTTTTTTAGTTTTTATAAAAATAAAATAAATTTAAAAATAAATTAAAACTTTTTATTTAAATAGGCTATTAAGGTTAAGCCTACTTATTATCTTAATAACTTAGCTATTATTAATGATAAAATTAATATATATTATTTATTTTATTTTAATTATAATATAAGATTCTTTTTTATATTTTATAACTTTAATATAATAAATTATATTCTTATTACTATCCCTAAGTTTTTCTTTACTTTAGGAGTTATTCTTAATATAATAAGCTCCCTTAGGTTTATCTTAGTTCTAGCCTTTATAGCTATAATATTATTTATTTTAGTTAATACTTTAAGACTATTAATAACTTATAGAGTATTCCCTTTTATTAGTTTCTCTTTATTCTTAGTTTAGCTTTTCTTATAATAAAGTTTCTTTTTATTATTTTAATTTTATTTTAAAGAAAACTTTATTATATTTCTTTAGGGGTCCTTAATTATTTATTTGCCCTTTATATTCTTATTAATTCTATATTCTTAGTTACTAATTTATATTATCTAGTTATTAGGGTTAGAGTTAATTATTATAGGTACTATTACTAATCTTATATAGCCTCTAGCTATATAGTAAGTAATTTTAATTCTTATTGCCTTAGTTTTATAAGTAATTATAGCCCTATAGGGCTAAGTCTTCTTAGTCTAACTTTTTTTTTTTTTTTTTTAATAATATATATATATTTTTTATTACTTTAGGATTTTTTTTTTTTTTTTTTTAATAATATATATATATTTTTTATTACTTTAGGATTTCTTTTTCCTAATTTTATTTTTATTAATATATAATACCTTTAGTTTTTTATATAAAATCTTTTTTTTTATTTATTATATTAATATATTTTAATTATTTATTAATTATTATTAATACCTTATAAAATTAATATAATTTAAGATATAACTTAATATATAAATAAGTAAATAGCTTAAAATTAATTACTTTTTTTATTATTTTAAATACATTAAATATCTTTATAAAGAACTCTTATAATAACTTATTACTTTTAATATTATTAAGGTTAAAATAGGGAGAGCTTAGGGTAAAGCTTTTTGAAGCATATCGTGTCGCAATATACCCGAAGTAACTGACAGGGATTGCAGGATGTGGCGCTGATTCTCATGGACAAAGCCTTTTAGACCCATCCTCCGTACCTTGAACTTGCCCACGGCGTGATCAGCCGCTGCGTGCTCCAGCCCCCAGGAAGAGGGCCAGTGATCACCTCCGGAAGACCGAAATCACAGCCTTCAGCGGCAAAAATCAGGTCACACTATCGATCATCGAATGTCAGCGGACCCAATGCTGCATGTCTTGGGCTTTTCTTGCCGCCTCAAGGTTAGAATTAGCTGTCACGCTGAAAGACTGACCATCAAATCCACAAAGCCTCCTCCGAGCGGTCAAGAAAAAGAGTCGGTTGTTGTCATTCCCACTTTAGACCCTCGGCTAGATGTGCCCGAGATGTCACTCACCGCCGTTCCTTCCACTGGCGCAATCATAGGCTTGCTCACGGCTCGCATCCCCGTGCAAAGGCCAGCGAGATAGCGGCAACTCCGTGCGGCCTGGGCTTCGAGGGCTCAGATCTCGCTGATATCGGCTCCCGCTGCTCGCCCGCCAGCCAACTAACCAACTGCCGGGGGTACCCCTGTGAGGAAGTGTGGCTAAGCTCTTTACCGCGGAAGCAAGTTCTGCTACCTGTGAGAACAATGACTCACACGCCATTGTCCCGGATGCTTCCTGCAGCTGTTGCAGAAAGATGGCAATGAGCTTCTGCGAGAGAGCGTTGCGCTTTGCCAGTCGATTGAAGGCGAGAACTCGTACCCTGGCGACTGGCGTATCTACAGTGCTGCAACGAAACCCAATTCGAATCCGCCTCACGTGTAACCGCGCATCATCTCACCGTCAGCACTAGACTTGGGTCCCACAGGTCCCTGAAGGAGCGGTGGGCCGCAAGAGTGACCAACGAGAGCGTCTCTTCTTTGACAAACAGGGATACCGTTCCATTTAAAACCGATGCGTACTAGTTCCTGGACATTGACAAGGGTGCTGTTCGTCCAAGACGCGGCCTTATTGGCCGAGTCCTCCCGAACACAAGCGAAATCCGATACCTCAAACCCACCACTTATCAGACTCTATGCTCTTCCTGGTCGCGAGTGCAAGGTGCCGATGGGCAAATGTTGGTGATAGCAGGGGACGTGAGGACCGTAAGGGCGGAACGACATCTAATTTATTATTAGGTGTTTGAGCGTTACCCCCATTGGGAAAGGGCGAGATTCACATGCAATTATTCTCTCAACAGACGCAGAAGGTCCAGCCGCTGTGGATCAAAACTCAGCCGTTGGCTTAATAGTGAGTTAGCCAATCAAAAGTTGCAGGGAACAGGCCAGCAAGGATAAGCAAGTCCCACCGAGTATCCCCGAACCCCCTCGAGACAACAGGGTTGAAATAGGCCTATAGGGCTGGCCAATGAAACGGATTTCCTCTTTTGAGCGATTGCCTATCTAAGTAAAGGCCAATTCTGCCACGGCTGATACCGCTAGCGGTCTGCATCCTGGCGTCAGCTGACGGTGTGCCTTGATGAAAATTTATTCGGCCCTCCTTATCGGGCCATGACGCCAAACTATTTACAGATCTGACGGCGTGCCTGAACCAGTCTTCCGTTATGCATGTTTTTACATAGTACTGGAGCAAATGCACGAATGAAATGTATTCCGTCCGGGAGGGCAGACCTCGTAGGGCCCAAAAATACGCTGAGGTCTTCTCAAACACATGGCCGCTGACAGGGCCTTGGCGGCTGCTCTGGCCATGGTGACTTCCCGATTCGAGCAAAAGGCGTCGATCCACTTTACCAACATTTTAGGTACGCCCTTTGTCTCCAACCTCCGGAGAAATGCAACTCCAGGTCTGTCAATTCGAAATGAGATGGCCATGGTCACTATCTCCGGGGTGCGAATATTATCCTAGTATTCTAAGGGAACATATGTCATTCCCATGATTGCCTCCTCATTTAGAGCTACTAAGGTAGGTTTATTTTAGGTTCTAATTGGATTTACTTGGGCCCTGATCATGAACAGGGGTCAAAATAAACCCGGTTTTTAGGTGAGATATCTTATTATATAAAATTAGCGTAGCTACTGTCTTATACCTAAAACCCCGTCATATTTATAACTATTCCTCAATAGGCGATAGCCCTAACCGCCTTCCCTACTTATTAGAAGGTTATAGTAAAGTTATTATAGCTATAATATTAAGAAGGTAAATATATTGGCTTTAGAGCTTAATTTATATACCTTTAGACTTAATTTTCGAGAAGAAGAGAATTATTCTTATATCCTCTATAGAAAATATACCTAATTTAAAGAGATATTACTCTTAAGAGCTTATTAGAAGTCTAAGAAGTAGTCTTAATTATTACTAATTATATAAAAAGTATTATAGCTATTATTTATATACCTTAATAATCTTAATATATAATTAATTATATTAAAGCCTTATAATAATTAAGATTAGAGATAATTTAATAAGTAGATTTTATATTTTTTTAAGAGATTATTAAAAATCTAATAAAATAATAACTTAAATATTAATAAGAAAAAAATATATAAGGATATATTAATAAGCTTTATTTTTAGCTTTAAAATAAAATAAAAAAACTAAAGCTAGTCTTATAAGATAATAAAAAATAAATTATAAAACCTGAAGGATTTTTAATATATTTTTTATAAAGCTTATAATTTATTAAGAAAGAAATATAATAAGAGAATTAAATATATTAATCTTAGCTAAAAAAATAAAAAAAAAATAAAATAAAGATTTTTATAATAAGGCTATAAGGCTATAATAAAAAGACTTCTTATTAATCTATATATTATAATAAATTTATAAAAAGAGATATTTATAAATAACTTATTAATAAGTTATCTTATTATTATAGTAAATAATAAGATAATCTAAGTAGCTTATAACCTAAGAGGTATAATAAAAGGTAATAATAAGGATATTATAATAATTAATAATAATAATAAGAAAGATAAGGAGGATAAAGAAGATAAAAAGGGTAATAAAGGTAATAATAAAGTAAATAATCTATTATAGAATTAGCTTTTTAATTTTTTATAACTTCTTAATTCTTTAATTCCTAATACTCTATATAAAGAAGAGTCTTTATTATTACTAGCTATAATATCTTTAATATTTATAAGATGGTTAATTCCTTTTTTATTATAGCTATAATAATAATAATATAGTATTATATTAGAGTATTAGATATTTTTCTTAGTAATAGTAAGAAAAATAAAATAGAAAAGTAAGAAATTAATTATAGCGGTAAAGTTAAAAAAGCTACTTTATAATAATTCTTAGAGGAACTTATTTATTATATTATAAGTAATTAGGTTAAAAGACCTAGAGAAAGTAATTATTAATTACCTAGAGGTTATTAGAGAGTTAAAAGGTATAACTTATATTATATGGGTAATTTTATTATTTAAAAAAATAAGGAATATAATAATATAAAATATACTAGGTTTAAAAGAAATAAAGAAAGCTTAAATTAAGAGCTTACTTAGCTTAGTAAAATAAAGCTATATAATTATTATATTTAGAAAATAAAGCTTAATAGTATTTTATTTATTAAGGTAGTTTTTTCTTAGTAAATTAACCCTAATTTAGATACCTTATTATTAATTATAATTAAGCTATTATAAGCCTAATTTTATAGCTTTAAATTACCTCTTATTACTTTTAGCTATATTATTAGCTCTCTTTTTATTTATTTTTCTTAATTTTATTACTTTTATTACTTTTATTATTTTTTTTATTATTATTATTTTCTTTGCCTTAGTTATTCTTATAATACTATTAATATTTAGTCTCTTATTATTTTTTTTTTTTAATATAATATTATAATCTTACGAAATTATATTAGTAATTATACTATATAGCTTAGTTAGGGATTACCTTAATATAAAGTTATTTATATACCTCTTAGTTACTTTTATTACTTCTTAGGTAAAAAAGAAATTATTTAAGTATCTTAAAAGGTTAAGATTATACTTACGAGGCTCTATGTTATCTACTAAGAGGAAATTCTATAGACTTATAACTATAAATATAATATAATATTAATCTTTAATAAAGTATTTTATAGTATTATATCTTATAATTTTAAACTTCTTTTTAACCTAGCTAAAGATTTATTTAATAATTATATAAAGCTAAGTATAATAAAAGTTATATATCTCTTTTAAGCGCTATAGCTATTAAGTAGTTATTTCTTAGTCTTAAAGATAATATATTATTTTTAAAAATAAAATTAAGATATTTATATTAGAGCTAAAGCTAATATTAATAATATAAAATTATATTAATAGGATTTATAAGTTAATAATCTTTATTATATATATAAGTAAGGAATTATTAATAGATCCCTTAGTACTTATAAGTATATATATAAAAAATCCCTTAAAGTTAATTATTATTAAAATATTTTAAGAGATATTATTTTTTTTTAATTAATATCTTTTTTATTATTAATAAGAAATAAAAATAAATATATAATATTTATTTATAATATTAATAATATTATTAAATATTTTTTTTTAGAAATAATTTTATAAAAATTAATAAATTAAGAAAATAACTTATTAGCTATATAATAAAATATATATATAATTACTAAAGAGGTTTAATAAGTTTATAAAATATATTTAAGATTATTTCTTAATTAATATAAAAATAAAAAATAATATTTTTTTATAGCTCTTTATATATAAAGATTTATAATATAATTATTAATTTTTACTTAAGAGATATATATTTATTATTATAAGTAATAATATTAATTTATAATTATTAATAAAAGGCCTAAAATATAATATATAATATATAAAATAAGTATTTAAATATATTATTATCCCTATTAAGTAGCTATAAGATATATTTTCTTATAAGATATATATTTATATATAAATAATAATAATAATAGCCTTACTAAGTTAATTTCTTATTATTAATAATACTAAGAAAATATAATATAATAAAAACTCTATAGTAATTAATAATAATTTTATTTTTTGTTATTAATTAATAAAAATATTTCTTATTATTAAAGAGATTATTATTATTAATTATATAAGTAATTTCCTTATTTTTTTTATCTTTAAATATTAATTCTAATAATAAATAGGACTATAAATAGCTTTTAATTACCTCTTTTTACTAGGTTTAAAATAAATCACGAAAATTAATATAATTATTATACCTCTTGCCTCTATAAGTAACCTAAAGCCCGCGGTAGGTCCTAGCTAGCGTAATATATAACGATAATAATCCTTATGCGTAGAGATATAATTAAGATAGTTAATTCTTATATCCCCCGCTAGGAGTAATACTAGATCGAGGAAAGCATATCCCCTTATTTATCTAATAGGAAAATTTAAACCATGATTTATTTTGACCCCTGTTCATGATCAGGGCCTTGGCAACCCCATTACCAACCTTGCTGGTGACGATAAGTAGATCCACATAAGCAGCCAAGAGTCCTAACACGGCCTAAACTCAGAGCTCAGCATAACCTCGGAAATAACTACTGAATTCTGCTTAGTACAGCATATGGTTATTAGTATGATTATGCTGGACCGTTATAAATCTGCACAGAGTAGTGCAAGAAAGAATATTAAAACTCTGATGGCCTCCTCAATGTAAAGTTTTGTTTTGCTCTCAAGCATCCCATCCATCGGCTCTACTTCTATACACGGTCTCTGCCCCCTACGCGCCCTTCTCCCAAGTTCCTTCACCTACCTCCTCGCCACTCCGATCATGATTTTCAACAAAGTCCTTCTTGCAGTTGCAGCGCTTGCATTTCCGGTAAGTGGAAGTCTTACTTAAGAAACTTCATCTGTCTAACATTCTCAACTAGGTCTACACTAATGCCGATGCAGTGAACGTGGCTGACGTATCGACTGTAAGTGGAAATACTACTTACATAAACGTTATATTTCTAATATTCTCAAAACAGGTCCACGCCGATGGTGAGATAATAGAGCGTGCTTCGGGAGCCATCTATCTCACCGACCTTGGCTATACCGTTGGCTGTGGTGCTCGAAACCCCTGCTGTATCCCCTCGTGCCAGATCCGGATCTCAAACGTTCTGGGTTGCGCGAACGGCAAAGTCCTCAAAGCAGGCTTCTGCAAGACCTGGAAGGGAGGCGATTGGGGCATTGAAGGCTGCCCTGGATACCAACTCCATTGGCAAACCTGGGGTCAAACAGCCGAAGGATCGGGGACCTCGTCAGTTGCTCTTGGTTATATGATCAGACATTTACTAATATCTAATGTTTTAGTCACATGATTGTTAAGCATGGCAGCAAGACGATGAGTTTCGACATTCATTCCTGCTCAACTCCCCGCAACATTGGATCCTGTGTATACAACGGTGGTGGTTGCAAGGCCACCGCTTGGTAGAGACTCGGTTGAACCCACCTGTAAAGCCCCAACACAGTTACGGGGTTGGCTTTGCCTTGTGCCTTGAGGCACGAAGAGACGAAAGGCCTTCTGCGCCACCCCAAATTCACCCGCCGACTTGCCTTGAGGAACGAAGTGACGAAAAGTTTTTATGCCTTGTGCCTTGAGGAACGAAAGGCTCTTAGAGGATAGGTGCGGGGGGGAAAGAGGGGCCTAGCCAAAAACCACTAGACAAAACCACGTAATTCAAGGCCTATTATTAGGCAGTCTATAATTTTTGATATATGACTTATAGCGTGACTTCTTTACCCGCCTACTAATTATAGCCTAGTATAGAATATACATACTATAATATTAAGTTAATATCTAAGTCGCGTTTTAATATTAATTTATAATATATAATATTATATCTTTATTTTTTTCTTAATTTTTTTTTCTCTCTTTAATTTTATCTTAACTAACCCTAAGATAATTCTACTACCTTAATTATCTCTTTACTTAATTATTCTAGCATTTACTTACCTTATATTATTTACTTAGGTATTATATTACTTATAAAGTTTTACTCTCTTGCCTTAAATAAGAGCATAATATTATTTAATAACTTATACTAAGAGGGCTATATATATAGGCTATATAGGTTATATTAAAAAGTAAATTAACCTCATAGCATACCTAAGTATAGATTAAGGTAACCTAGTTGGAAAAATATAATTTTATATATAATTAAGTTATTATATTTAATGCTTTTTAATATAAGAGTTAATATTAAATAAGCTCTATAAGTACTTTTATATTTAATACTTTACCTTAATAAACTTTCTTTTATTATAATAATAAAAGTAATTTATTTTTTATTTAAAATTAATATATATAATATTAATTAAGGATATGAATTATAAGATATATTTTCTTATTTAATAATATAAATATATTAATATTATAATATTATAATATAATATAATATTTTTATAATTTATTAATTTTATTAAGATTAAATCTTAAAAAAATATTATAATACCTTAAAGATATTAGCTTATTAAGGCTATTAGACCTAAAGAGGCTCTTAGTAATCTCTAGGCCTTTATTAGACCTCTAAAGAATTAATTTAATTATTTTTAATTACCTTTTATTTATTATTAAATAAGTATTTAATAATAATATTAAGAAATATTTTATTAAGGTACAAAGAAAAAAGCTTAAATACCTAGTAATATAAGTTAATTATAATAAATTCTAAGCCTAAGATAAAGTATTTCTTAATTAATTATAATAAAAAGAGATATAATTATAAGAACTTTTTTATTACTTAGAGTAAGTCTAGATAGTAAGCTAATAAGTAAGAAAAAGGATTTATAAGCTTCTTAATAAATAAGCTATAAGATAGGGATAGAGTAGAATTAAGGTTTAATAAAAAGTTTATTAATATAATTCTAAATAAAGTTTTAAGATATAAAAATAATAAATATAATATATAAATATAATAAGTAACCTAGTTAAATCACTAGGAAGAGTAGGTCTTATATACCGCGAACCTATATTTTATAGAATTCTTAAAGCTGATTTTTTAAAGTAAGGAACCTTTTACTAAGACCCGTGGCCGCACCTACACAGAGGGGCTAACCTGAGCCCGAAATGCACCTCTGATGATAAAGCTAAAATACTCGCGCAAGAGTCGTAACCCTCTGAATAACTGATATCGTAGGAGACCGAACGAGGGTCCGTCTCTGGGCCTTGAAAGGCAGCTGAGGAGTGGACTTTATGGAAGCTAAATTACATATATTTGCACGTTCACTCGCTGCTGGGCGTGAGAAGCCTAGACCGTAACGTTGCGTAACAACGCCTCGATGTAGCTCCAACGTCCTCCTCAGCATCAAGTCGTTTCCTCCTGGATAGCTCGGAGTCCTACTGGTGGATGGGATATCGATCGCCTTTGAGGGTTGGCTTGGCCCTAGCCTGCTGGGCGTTTGAGGTTGCTTAGTTGTCCACGAGGAGAACTGTCTCCGGTAACTGGTAAGGAGCTTTTCAAAGTCTGCGGGCCGAGCCCGTGAACGTTTGGGGACATTTGCAGAGCCGGCAAGGACTAAAGGGTGAAATAGCCGAGCACCGCCAGGATACACTTCATGAGGTGCGGCCCATGACCTTTTGGGACGACGTGTGACAACATTTTGCTCGCCTCGGATTTCCACCCTTTGTTGTACGTGGCACCCACATGCGGGACTGCCATATGCCATCCGCCCGACTATGGTGCCGTCAAGCACGAGGAATCCAACGCCGTCTGGTAAGCTCCTTTGATATTGGAGCCCAGGAATACGGTACAGTTTGATCGAATGATCCGCAATCTTAATCATGCGAAGAGTATCCTTTCGGAGAAGGAATCTGTACGCAAAATGGCCTTTGCACCCGTCGCAATGAACCGTTCCCACACCATCGTAGTAGGCAAATGAGGATCCCGTAGGGATCGTGGAAAACGTGAGGCGGGAGAATGATCCAGCAGTTCCGGCCAGGGGATCGTGGAATTTGAGAAATTTCGCCAGTTGGAGGGTACATTGATATCTGGACTCCTCGTCTCGTGCCGCCTTATACAGGTGCATAAGGTTACGCAACCTCGCTTCAAAATTGGGGATCGCTTTGTTGTACTCATTGAAAGCAAGGGGAGCCTGGGGATTCCTAATGAAACGAGGGACCGCAAAAGTCCGCTTAAGTGCTGATATGAGGTCTCTCGGATCAACGAGTCCAGATTCATCAAGCAAAAGGGTAAGGGTCCCTTGAAGGTTGAAAAGAGCCACTGATTCGGATATCTCATCAGATTGTTCCCAGATAGAGAATGAATCAACATGACCAACACTCTCGAGTTCCACAGACAAGTTCTTGCCCCTGACATCAATCGTCTCAGATACAGGAGGGGAGACTTGGGCTCCGAGATCCCACATCCATGGGTGCATTGACCCATAGCCCGAGCCCCAGCGCAGTGCCTGCGAGCATGTAGCTGAGCGCGAATCAAGGATATCGCTTATCAGTAGGAGGGGAGAGTAGTCCCCCCGCTCGAGGCACAATTTCATGACCTCTATGCATGCCCCGGCAGGGTCATTCGGAAGGTCAAGTTTTCCTCGTGAGGAGGGCGTGAGGTTGAGGAAGCCAACCATGGCGAGGAATCTGTCTTGATAGTTCTGACATTCCCGGGCAGCGATAAAGCACAGTACCTCTCCAAAGGTCAATACCCGTCCATTGTGAACACTTTCTCTCATATCGGCAAGAGGTCCCGTGAGCGGAATCGGAGTATCACTGAAATGTTCCAGCGTTTCCTCCGGGTGTGATTCGAAGACCTTCCGTAGCTTTTGCTGAAGGCCATCCAGTAGATAAGTAAATGGATTGTGCGACTCTGTAGGATTTCCAACGATGACGTCGTCCGCCGTGTAAAGGAAGGCCCGGGTACAATTCGCGTACTCGAGGGAAACCCACATTCGCGTGAACCATTGGGCGCGAAATACATTGCCGAGCGCGTCATCTTCAGTGTCGTAAGCGGCAGCCTCCGCGATTGTGTTGGCAAGGACATCGGCCAAGTGAAAGATAGTAGTCGTGGACGAGCTATAGATCTCGGGGAGAAGTAGAAGCAGACTTTGCTGGACATCTCGCGTCCATTGGGGAACACTGAGGTAGTCATGCCAGATCTCCACAACCTTGGATGATGGCTCAAATGTCTTTGTAATAACTGGGAGCATTTCCAAGACTACTTCTAACAGGCAGTCTGCACCATGGGAAGAGGTTTGCCCGGTGAGGTGGGCTTGGGAAATTGCAGGATGCCAAACGTGTGAGATTGAGATGAAGGGAATCTGTGCCTCACGAATGCAGTCGAGATGCCGGTTGATGACAACAATTCGTGGGTTCTGGACTCGGCCGTTCCCAGATTCCTTGGAGATTGGATCAAGGGCAATGGTGCGAACAGGGGGGTTTGTGTTAGAAAAGTCTCTGCCGCAGTGCGCACATAGTGTGTCCGGCCCGTTCTTCCAGAAATATTTCAATAAATCCAGCTTACTAAAATGGTTCGTCTCCGAGTCGACCGCAACACTAACCAATACGTTATCAAAGAGCCGAGTCCTCTTCAGTTCCAAAAGTCCCTGTTGGTCCGGAAGGTTGAACGGCAGAGAGAGATGAGCTGAGTCTGTGTCTGGAAGGCGAACCCGCGAGAAATAGGCGTGGAAGGCTCCAAAGTTGAAGTCGTTCTGTCTTCGACCCTCGGAGTCCTGAAGAATGGCCATTTTGATTTTGTAAAGTCAGGTTGAGGATTGACAAACTCTACTGTATGCGAGCCCCCGCGTTTTATCCTGGCACTCTCGACTTCAGCTGAAAACCCTCGGGTTAGTTACTCGGGGAACGCTCCCTAGGTTCCGCAGTTCCGACTTCTGACCACTCAGAAGGGGTTAAAAAAAGCCACCACCAGCTGCCGTATAACCATGTCTCACATTTGTGGGCTGTGCAAGGCTGACATGGAGAACATTTCTTCTCCTTCATTCGCAGTACCCCGCTCCGAGAAGAAAAGACGCCTTCCGGCAGCGGTTTCTGACAGCTCTTCGAAACCTCATCACCAATCGTGACCTGGCTGTTTCGCTTCTATACAAGAATGCCTAACCGGGAGGCTAGTAGTAGTTTAGGCCAAACTACTATTCAGGGTTAGGGGCATGGACGAATACAATCACGTGCTAAAAGTCTAAAATCGCCTGCCGGCAACCCTACTTTTTGTGAAAGTCGCTTATTAATCCCGTCTTTTTTAACCTCTAGAATTAATAGTAAAATAGCTTTTAAATTAAGCTCTTTTAGTCCTAAGAATAAGCACTAATTGCAAATCTAGTTATAAACTTACATATAAGCAAAGGGCTATAATAATAGCTAAGCTATATGCTAGTAAATCTTAGATAGAGGTTATAGCTAATTTTAGTATTACTTAAGATATAATTTCTAAGATAAGGAAATACTAAGAAAATTATTATAACTTGTAAGTAAGGCCTTAAAAAAGATATTTAAAGAAGCTCTTAGCTTTATAAATTATATAAATTAATATATATATTAATTAATATTATAATCTTATATAATAAAATATATTAATTAAATTAGAATTAGATATCTCTATTTATACCTTAAAGTTATATTTCTATAGCTATTAGTATTATAAATAATAATTAATTAATAAATATAATTATTAAAAAAATATTAAAAAAAGCTTAAATATTATGAATTTTAAATATCTTATTTTAATAATTATATTAAGATATAAGGTATTAAAAATAAAGCCTTTTTTCTTTATTATTACTTTTTATAAATTTATTTTATTAATAAAATTATAATTTAAAATATACCTAATAACCTTAATAATTATATTATAGCTATGACTTCTTAGGTTATATAAAGCTAGGTAGGCAAAATAGTTATATTATACTAAAGCATATTAGAACTAAGATAATTAAAGCTATAGTGAAATATAAAGAATTCCTTTATATTACCCCGCCGACAGGGCTAGGGCATATAAACCTATTATTATATAGGCTTTAAATAAAGCTATATAAGAATTATTTCCCCTCTCTAAGCTAAATATCTTAGCTAGAAATATATTTATATTAAAACCTTTTTAATAATATTAAATAGCTAATAGTTATTAATAATAATAATTTTATTTTTTATTAATAATAAAATATACTATCTTTTTATTTATTTTAATAATAAAAAAATAATTTATTATTATTTTATAATATTTTCTTTTATTATTAAAATAATAATATATATAAAAATCTTTTTTTTCTATATATCCTTATAATATATTTCTTTCTTTATAGCCTTTATTTTCTTAAAGTATTTACCTTTTAATACCTTAATAATTCTCTTTTAATTCTTTAATAAAATATTAAGTAATAAGAAAACTAGCTATATTATTTACCTTTTTTTAATAAAAATTAATTATTAATATATAAAATATTTTAACTTAATAATTAAGACTAAGGGTATTATTATTAATTTTTTAAATTCCTTTTAAATTCTTTTTTAATATATCTTAATTACTTATAAATATATTAATATTACTTCTTCTTATTATATTAAGTATAATAAAAATAATAATACTTATCTTATATATATATCTCTCTAAACCTTATAGTTTATTAATATTACCTTAGTAATTACTTAATTAACCTATAAGAAAGCCTTTTTATTATCCTTAAGAGTAATTTTTATAAGCTTTATTATATATTATTTTATATTAATTCTACTTATATTATACCTATTAACCTTAATATTAAGGATAATAATATTACTAAGTAATACCTTTTTAATAAGATTACTATTTATTATTTTAGTATTATTATTAATTAATTTTATTAAGTCTTTTATATCCTTAAGATTACTTATTATTTTATATATAAGGTTATTAAAATAAAAAAGTCTATATAAATAAGGTATTAATTTAGTATATTTTTAATATAACTTTTTAATATTTTTATAAATCTTAGGTAGCTATTATAATATATAAGGGTATTATAGCTAAGTATTAAAATTATTTAGTTATTATTGTAAGATAGTGGGCCTCAATGGCTGGATTAGGGTGAAATCATAGATTGAAGGTAGGTCTCTATTATGTGTAAGACTTCAACTTGCCGAGCCTTCCACGGTGGCTCGGCTGCAGAGCTTTCAGGAGGTCTCTGCGCACGTGATGAC
>RZGL01000062.1:316312-349308 GCA_027886155.1 Fusarium paranaense
TCTCTAGAGTTAATTCTTAAAGTATTAAAGTCTCTTATAAAAGGAATAAAGGTAATTATATATAAGATAGCTCTTATAAGGGCAGAGGTCTAAGACCTTTAATAGGTAAATAAGATACTAAGTCGGCGCTAGAGGGCAAAAAAGACTAGATTATAGAAAAGAGGGGTAATAATAGTAGAGGAAGGAAGGTAAGTAATTAATTAAATAGATATAAATGCATAGGTAGCGGCTAAATTATCGAGGAGTAGTAGTTAAGGGAGGTTAATTAGACTAGGTATTTGGTGCTATAGTATTTATAGTAAGCCTAGGTATAATATAAGGACTTATTAGGTAATAATTAAGATATCTAGGGAAAAGTATAATAAGTAGTTTTAATTAATTAGATAATTTATAGTATTTTTATTATAATATTCCTAAGAAGGGTTAGGATTTTTATAATACTTACTTATTTATAATACTTGCTTATTATATATATTAATATTTCTTAAATTTAATAAAATAATAACTTTTATAATTATTAAAAATTAAAAAATAATAATAATTATTTAATTACTTAATTATATATTAATTAAAATATTTTAATTATTTTAAATTAATCTTATTATTATTTTAGCTATTTTAAGTTATTATAATAATTTAATTACCTAAGATATTATTATCTTAGTATTAATTAATAAGATAATATTAGCTTATATTAATAATAAATAGCTAGATTACTTAGCCTTTTATATTAATTACTTAGATAATTATAATTTATTTTTAATTTCTAGGTTATATTAATTTTAGCTTTAAATACCTTTTTATACCTATAATAACTATTTTATTTATAATTATACTTATAAGAAAGCTAATTTTATTCAAGTTATAAAAAGTATTTAATTAAATATTATACTTTACGATTATATTTCTTATAAGGTAAAACTAATTATAGATAACTATTAGATCTTTATACTTAGCTCTCTAGTAATTATATTTTTAAAAAAAATATATCTTAAGCTCTAGGTATTATTTAATAAAATTTAAATCCTAATATATACTAATTAGTAATATATCGCAGTTAATAAGTAATTAATTAGCTATTTCTTTAATACTATAAAGCTAAGAGGGAAATCCTCGCAAATCTAAGTTAAGAATAAAATAAATAAAGATCTATTCCTCTAGATTAAATAACTAATATAATTTCTAGAGGGTATTGCGTTAAGATTAAATGCCCTTTTATCGACGCTAAAGCATTATTAAGCTAACTATATAGATCTCTATAGCGTATTAGAGCTTTAATTTTAGGTTATTTTAAAGGGCCTAAAGGGTAAGAAAGATTCTAGCCTTTCTATTAGACTATAATATACTAAGTAGTTAAGAATTAATTAATTAAATAGAGAAGATATAAGTTAAGGGATTTTTATTTTACTTGCTTATTTGTTTTACTTGCTTATTATATATATTATATAAAATATATTTATATTATATTTTTTAAGTTTTTTATTTTTTAAAAACTAATTAGATTTTTTAAAATTCTAAAAAAATACTATATACTTTTCTTTTTATTTTTTAAATAATAAGAAATATAATTTTTAAGTATATAGCTATTTTATAACTATTCTTTAAAAATATTAAGATTTAGCTATTTAAGTATATAATATAGGTATTACGCTTAGGTAACTATTATGCCCGCTATGTATTTATATTAATATATTATATATATCTATATATATTCTTTAATATCTATATATATAGCCTCTTAATAGAATTTATACTTTAAGAGTTTAATAGTTTTCTTAGCGCTAAAGTATCTTACTAGAGGGTCCTTATAAGATAATTAAAAAATACTTTTTTATAATATAAGATCCCTAGAAATATATACTTAGCCTCTAAAGAATAAAAGCTTATCTTCCCTTATAGTCTATATAATAGGGTTTTTTTTTCTCTTTTTTTCTAAGCTTTATAATATTTTCTTATAATTTCCCCAGAGTCCTTAGTAACCTAGCTAGGTTGATTTGGAATACTTCTAGGGCTTCTTAAGGTATAATAATTATGTGTTTCCTAAGGGATAAACCTGGTCGTACTGGGTTTATGTTAGCAGAGAGTGCTAGGCGTAGCCTAAGCAATAATAGGTATAAGTTATGTCTAGTAATATGCTTAAGGGTATTAAGTGTAACTAAGTTATATTAATAGCTAAGGTAGCTACTATATAAGAAAGTACAATGAGTGCGTTTTATATATCTAGGCTTTCCTGCGTGAAGCTAATCGCGAGTGGGCGCGATGTCGTTCTAGGACCGCCGTGGTCTAGGAATGATATCGGTCCTTAATGTGTCAGTCTATTTATGATTAGTGGTCTAGAACTTAAGATTTATGGGGGCTATATGATATAGCCGCGGGGGTTATAATATGATGTCTCCCCTCTATTAGGTCTTATCCTTAAGACCTGTATACCTTAGTCTTCCTAGTTTTATTCTTAGTGCGTCTAAACTTAGACCTTTTATTATTATATCACGCGATATCTAACTATATTTCTAAATAGTTTTCCCATAAGGATAAAGAAATTAATGCGCTTACCCTCTCTATCGAGTTTACTAATAAAGAGGCCAATATGCCTTATACTCATTGCTTCTATTTAGGCAAAAAGTGCCTAATATCCGCGGATTCTGCTCGCTATAGCGAGTATATTTATAGTAAGAAGTCCTACGATGGTACTTATGTAGTATTATCTCGTAAGTCTAACCTTCCTTAATTTTCTTACTATATTATTAATATTATCTCGTAGTTATTAGCCTAATAAAGTAAGAGAGGAAGTTAGAGATAGATAAGGGTAAGGCTAGCGATGATCTGCTAAAGCTTTATGAAGAGATAGCTGCGCTATAGTCTCGTCTAGCGGCTACTGCCGGCCATTTATCACGCATTCGCAAGATCTAGGCCTAAGTAAAAGAGAAGCATTTAGAGGCTACCTATTAGGGTCTCTAAGAGGTAGAGCAATAAGATAGTATCTTATCTATGCTAGATGCTCACGAAGGTGTTATTGTTTATGATCTCTAGGTTAATTATATCCCTAATAATATTAACTAGGCGTCCCTTAGTCTAGGCGATAATTTTCTTAATATTTTGCCTTTATTTAATCACGGCGTTATTAATAGAAATTCTTTAGAAGGTATTACATACTAATAAGATGCTCTAGTAGTTCTTATATATTTTTAGAGTCTAGGTAGTCTTTCTATTTAATAAGATATATTATTTTACTGTTAATTTTATTTATATCGAGGATAGCTTCTATAATATATTCTTCTAGTTTATTAACTTTAGTTTCTAGCTTATTTTTAGTTTTAATTTAAATAGTATTTTCTATTAATTCAAGTAATGAAATATAAAAGATTAAGTAGAGCTTAACCTTAGGTAGTAAGTCTAATTTATAATTATATTTCGAGATTTTCTATTTAATTTTATATAGTCTAATATATTTATAGTTAAGTTTTTTATTTTATCGCTTTATCTTAATGTTTTTTATTATAAGGTAGACTATATCTCCTTCCGAGAAGATTAATCCCTTAATTCTTTTCTTATTAGTATAATTTATTATTTTATTTCTAATAAATTTAAGTTCTATTTATATTTCTTCATATAAGTTTTATAGCTAGTTACTAGTAAGGATTACTTTAAGGTTAATAATTATATCTCTGGTTTATTAGTAGGCATCTAAAGTAAATCTAAAATTAATATAGGCTAGTATAATCTTTATGCTTTTATTTATAGCTATATTATAGGCTAGCTATGCAGCTAATAGCTTCTTAACCTAATTAGTTTATTCATAGTTAATATAATATTAAAGGTATTATTCTAGGGTTTAGTTTATATATTTTATCTATCTATCTATCTCCTTATAATATATAATAGAAAGTTTATAATTAATTCCTAGGTATCCTATAAGGCTTTACTAGAATTTTAAAGTAAATAATAATCCTTAATCTATAATAATTTCGAGTAATATACTATATGTTTTTATAATATAGAAATAGAAAAGGTAGGTAAATTCTTTAGCTATTATTAATTCTCTATAGGGTATAAAATAGGAAAATTTTATAAATCTATCTATAATAATAAGAATATTATTATAGAAGTTTCTTATGGCTAGTTCTTTTAATAGGGGTAGTTTTATAATAAAGTCTATAGTAATTAAGTCCTATGGCTATTATGCGATAGGGAATAGTTATAACTTCTTATATAGTTTATAGCATTATGCCTTAGTTTTTATATAGAGATCGTATTATTTAATAATTACTATAACAATCTTCTTTATATTAGGAAACATAAATATCATTTTAACTTATTCTAGGGTTTTATTAATCCCTTAGTATCTATATAGCTAGTAATTATATATCTCACGTATAAGGTTATATTATAGTTTATATAGAACTTATTACTTATTTGTTTTTTTATTATCTAAGAGTTATATATTATATTCTTAGATTTTCCTTAAGAGTAGATTACCCTATTCTACTATGTATATCGCTATGTTAATTTAGTATAGTATTCTTATAACTTTGCTTTATTCGTAGGCTAATAGTTTCTCTCGTTTTTAGATATACTAGTAGATATTATAGTTTTAAGTTTATCTATAGTATTCTTCTAGGAAGTCTCCCTAGAAGTACTTATTAATATATCTTACTAGTCTTTCTAAGTATCTATAGTTTATATTATGAAATTATATAACAATTTATTCTTTATATTCTTCTTCTAAGAGGTAGGTTTATTCCTTAGCTACTTATCTAGCCACTTCGTGATATTTCTCGCATTAGAACATTCTTCCTTATACCTTATATAAGAGTTTATAATCGTCATAGTATTATTATATAGCTTAGGTTATTTCTTCTAGGTTTCTATAGCGTATGACTTAGTAGTAATAGTAGTCGAAGATAGTTTAGAATACTTTATCGGGGATAGAAAGTTTCTCTTCGTAGGTCTATAATCCGTCTTTTCTTTATCGATATCCTCGCGTATAGTCAATAAAGTCTATAACCTATTATCTATGTTTCTTAATAAGTATAAGGTGCTTTAGTAAGGGTATTAGCTTCTATGTTTGCCTAACATACTTCTATTCGAGGTATCCTTCTAGTATAAAGTGCAAAAATTACTCCTTAGCTTTAATCTTTCTAGTATCTAGGTCGGGTCATCAGCTAATAGCATTTACTCTGCCGTTTTCTGTTCCTTTTATATAGATAATAACGTAATTAAATTCCAAGAGGTATTTAGCGTATTATAGTTATTATCCGCTAAGTTCTTAGGTCTTTGCGAAGTAGGTAATATTCTTATGATCTATATATACCTTAATTTAGTGCTTACTTTCGAGGAGGTAGTATTAGAATTCCTTGAAAGCGTTAATAATTATAAGGAATTCTTTATCGTAAATAGGATAATTAAGTTTTACTCTATATAGTTTATGGGAGTAAAATATGATTAGGTATAAGAGTCCTTTGTTATCTTATTATCTAATCTGAGCTCTTAGCGCGAAGTCTAAGGCATCTGTCTCGAGTTCTATTAGTCAAGATAGATTAAATATCTTAAGGACCAGTTCGCTTAGGATAAGTTCCTTAATTACATAGAAGGCTTCTCGCGCCTTATCCCTAAATATAAATACTTTATCTTTCTTTATGAGGTCGGTTAATAGTATTATAATCTTCCTAAATCGTTTTAGGAATTTACGGTAGTAGTTAGCGAAACCGAGGAAGGCTTATATTTCCTTGACGTTAGTTAGTTCTTTCTAGTCCTTAACTACTAAGACCTTTTTGGGGTCTATATATATCTCGTTGTGAGAGATAATATATCCGAGAAATTCTACCTCTAAGGCGTAGAACTTACTTTTCTCGGGTTCTACTAATAAGTTAGCGTCTTATAGTATTTATAATACCTTATAGATATATTCTATATATTCTTCTTCTATTTTAGAGAAGATTAAGATATTATCTAGGTAATATATAATAAATATATCTAGATATTCTTATAGTATATTATTAATTATTCGTTAGAATACAGTAGGTATATTTATAAGTCCAAAAGGCATAATAAGGTACTTAAATAGTTTATACTTAGTATAAAAAGCGGTTTTCTATTTATATCTTTCTTTAATCTAAACGAGGTTATAGGCTCCCTTAAGGTTAAGTGCTATAAAGTATTTTATTCTAAAAAGTTAATCCTTTAACTCGCTAATAAGAGGCAGCAGTATACGATCCTTAACCGTGATAGCGTTAAGTATTCTAAAGTCAATATAAAGGCAGAGCTTTTCATTCTTTTTTAAAATGAATATAACGGGGTATCTAATAGATAACTTGCTTTCCCTAATATATCCTTTCCGTAGTATTTCTTTAATATATTCCTTTAATACTAGTAGTTATACCATATTAAGTAGGTAGAGTTTACTAAAGCCGGGCTACTTCCTATCAATGAATTTGATTTCTAGGTCGTAGTATATATATTCGGGTAGACCTATTTTAAGTTCTTCCGCAAAAAGCTTCTCATAGATATAATATTATAGTAGAATATTCTTAAGTTATTCTTTCTCTAATATCTTTTTAACTTACTTAAGGTTTTCTTTTAACTAATAGAATTATTATATAATACGTGCGATTATTCTCTATCGCTATTATTTCTATCTATTATGGTATTTATGTTATATCCCTTTGGGTAGAGAGGTATCTTATGTTTACCTCTGCCTAGCTTCTCTAGTATCTTTAGTAAAAGTTTAAGATCTTATATTATTCTCTAAGTCATTATTTATCATAGAGGGTACCTTATCGTTAAAAGAGAGTACTTAGCTAGTTCTCTAGTCAAAATATAGGTTATAGCATTATAACCATAGGTACCTAAGCATAAGATTATAGTACTTATTAGGTATAACGTCAAATAATATCCCTTAGTTCTTTCCTTTAATAAAAACTTTAAGGTAATTAATCTTATAGTTAATAACTTTATTATTATAATCGAAAGGGGTTCCTTCTAGGTTAATAATTAAATAAGGTATTTACTTATGCCTCTATAGTAGCTTAAGCCTATTCGCTATCATTAGGTTAAAGTAATTCTATTTAGCTTTACTATCTACTAAAGTATTTAATTATTCTCCCTTGACTTATACTTTTAGTTCTAAATATCATTACTTATATACTCTATTTATAAAGTAAAAGGCCTTCTAGGGTAGTTCCTTCCCGTATTTATCTATCTATTGCCCTATGCCAGATAAGTTATTTAGTTTTTTAATATTATATAGCTAAAATAATTAAACTCATATTCGCTATTTACGCAGGCTTTATAGTTATGGTTATTTGCCTAGCTATCAATCTATTCCTAATAACTTTATTCTACGGCCCTATTACCATCATAGGTATAGTCTAGCTATTAGGTTTCTAGGTGGACCTTATTAAGGTCTCTACGCCGGATATAGTTAGCATATTCCTATAAGACCTTATCCATGGGTCCATAGTCTTTTCTAAGGTAGGGTTAAATACTTTTATATTATTCCTTATCAATAGCATTTCCTTAGTAGGTTAAGAAGTTAAATCCTTCTTTTGCTATATATTCTAGCCGGTCGTATATAGCTAGTACCTATCGTCTATACTATAGGCACGTTTCTTCGCAGCAGAGGGTTACTTCTATATTAGGATAACTTCCGTCTAGTGCTCTTTCTTATTCTATTATAGTTCACTATATAGCAATAGTAATCTATCGTTCTAAACTAATAATTCCCTCCTTCGAGGGGTAAAAGTATAGCATAGCGATATTAAGTCCTTCGTATTATTCCTTTACTTTATATTAGAAGGTTTCATAGGCTAGGTAAGGTTTAGTATTAGGTTAAGGCAATTAGACTAGAAAATAATCGTTTTATTGTTTATCTACGATATATATGCTATAATGATAGTCTTTATATAATACCTAAGAGATCTCTTTATGTCATAGGTATATAGATATTATACGTAGGTTATCCCGTAGGTTATAACGGGGTTTAGGCTATCTTAGGTTTATAGCTATTTCTTCGTAGTATACTCATATATAGATATCTTTTGCATTATCTATATTTTAGCGTTCCCTCGCTAGTTAGATATGTTAGGCAGTAATACTAAGTTAGTAGCATTTATTAATCCCTTTATAGACTAGTATTTTATAGTTATCTTCTTAAAGTATTATGTATTAACTATGGCGTTATTAGCGGATTTATGTAGCGTCTTATTCCTATTGCGTTTATGCTCCCGTGGAATATTAGCTATGATTAATAGGTTTATAATATTAATTTAGCTAAGTAGCTGCGATTATTTATTATTTATTAATAAGGTTTTCTTTCTTATCATTATTTAGTTTTAGTAGGGGTTTCTATATATCTAGGTCAGTAAGGTATAACTAATAGACTTTTAGAGGTTTAATTAGCTCGTAGAGTCACTCCTTCGTAATATTGCTAATTATATAGTTACTAGTGGCTTCTTCTTCTATTAAGTAGGCAGCTTAATAAGGTATAGTAATCTCTCCTTTTTAGGCGCCGGTCTTATTATAGCCCTTTTATCTTATTCTAAGTATTTTAATAGTATGGATAGCTATCTAGGGGTTGCTGTCTTAGTTAGTTGCATTTAAGTACTTTTTTCCTTCTAGAAGGGTTTATTATAGCTTAGGTTAATATTATCCTTCCTTAATATCTTATTGCTTCTTTTAGTATTTATTAGCTCTATAGCCCTTTTTATAGTAGTAATAATACTCGATGCCTTTACCGTCTTTCTAGGCTACTCTGAGTTCTATAGGTCCTATATAAGTTCTATAGGACATATTACCTCTAGCTTATTCCCTTCTTTGGGATTAATTAGCATTATTCTTATTACCCTAGATCTATCCTTTATTGGATTTTTCTATGCATCGTTTAAACTATTAGTTATCGATTTTAATAGCTATATTGATATAGTCCTAGAGGTAGTCGGGCTTCTCTATTTTATAGAGCTTATTCTTAACCTTATCTTTAAGTCCTTTATAGAATACGATCTAGAGGGCGCTTATTCCCTAGTTAAGGAATGAGATAATCTGCGTGAATTTAGCTA
The DNA here is from genome assembly GCA_027886155.1 of Fusarium paranaense. Lineage (NCBI taxonomy): Eukaryota > Fungi > Ascomycota > Sordariomycetes > Hypocreales > Nectriaceae > Fusarium > Fusarium paranaense. The sequence continues at coordinate 325,366 of RZGL01000062.1, forward strand.
TATAGGTAAATACGGCTTTTATCTATCATAAGTTCTTAAGTTTCTATATGGCTTATTATTCCTCGTTAATAATTCCGAAGTTCTATCTAATCGTTTCTTTAAAGTTTTTATATTCTACAAAGAGGAGTTAAGTTTCCTTAGTGGGTTTGTTTCTGAGGAAATTGCGTAGCTTAGGTTTAAACTAAGTAAGGGCGCTACCTATAAGGTATCTACTAGCGTATAAGACCTTGCTTTTAGCACTAGCTATTTAGGTTAAGAAGTACTATTAGTATGCCCTGAGGGATATAAGGAATATCTTAACATAGATAGCTTATCTGTTAAATAGCTCTAGGTCCTTAGGTTTAATAATTTCGCTAATATCTTTATAGGTAGTATTAGTAGTATTATATTTAAACGTTAGGTTACTAAGATCATAGACCTATTATTGCGCCAGGTTATTCTATTAAGCTTAGAGTATAGTAAGTCAGTCGATCCGGTTTTATTATTTATTAATAGTTTACTAGTATTACTGCTGCTATTATTCTATAGCTTATTGGAAATATTCTTATATATCATTTATAGATGCTTCTATGTTTGTGAGTTATTCTTAGGTAATCCTGGCGTTATTTCGTGCGCTATCTAGAAGGTTATTATGCTAGGCGCTTAGGCTATTATACTTATTCTTGAGTTTATGTACTTTATCCTCGTGTGAGGCCAGGGTAATATATTCTTTTTTATTATCGTCTATATCTATTAGGATATTAAGTTCTTCTAGTTTAGTCGCTAGCTATCTCTATTAGGGTATAATAGGTAGCTTACTGCGGGGGGTCAAAGGAGATCTAGTATTAGGGGCTATAGTAATAATATTACTTAGAGTATATAGTATATTACTAAATAAGAGCTATTAATATATGACGATTATATATTTCCTAAGGGATAAACCTAGTTATATTAGGTTTATATTAGCAGAGAGTGCTAGGCATAGCCTAAGTAATAGTAGGTGCAAGTCACATCTAGTAATATACTTAAGGGTATTAAATATAACTAAGTTATATTAATAGCTAAGGTAGCTATTATATAAGAAAGTGTAATAAGTGCGTTCTATATATCTAGGCTTTCCTGCGTGAAGCTAATCGCGAGTAGGCGCGATGTCGTTCTAGGACCGCCGCGGTCTAGGAACGATATCGGTCCTTAATGTGTCGGTCCATTCGTGATTGGTAGTCTAGAACTCGAGATTTGTGGGGGCCACGTGACGTAGCCGCGGGGGTCGTAATATAAGGCTATTTTGCTTTTATTATCTCTTATCTCTTATTTCCTATTTCCTATCTCTTATCTTTTATCTCTTATATCTTTTTTTTTTACTATACGTCTTTCCTTAGTTAAAGCTCTTTTTTCTAGTTATATCTCTTTTTCTAGCTATTTTTTCTTTCTTAGCTATATTTTCTTACTTTTATATCTCTTTTATCTTTTTCCTCTTAATAAAATCTCTTCCCTTTACCTTATAAGCTCTATCCTTAGCTAGAAGAAACCCCCTGGGCAGAATAGCTTAGATAGTAAATATTAACCCCAACTATAACCCTAAGAGCTTTACCCTTAGAAACGCGTCCCGTTTCCAAGAATCCCACTAAGACGCGAACCTTCCTTACTTCCTGCTCGTAATTAGACTACCGACAAAGGTGAATAATCAGCTCTCGCTGCCCTTTATCCCTATAATAGCAGCTTCGATAGAAAGTGTGTAATTTCATGAAGATAATTATGGCAGGGGTCAACGCACGGACGAGAAGTGTGTAACTTAGTAAATTACAAATGATCCTTGGTACAGTAGGCTCACCGTTGATGCGAGTGGACATCGCGGGTATTCTAGGCGGAGTCAAATGCGGCAGCAATTGTAGATAGTTTAGCTCAGCACGTCTTGTGGTCCCTTAGGGGACTTCTGGGGCCTCACGGCCCCCCCGGACGAAAAATACACATACATACATACAAATCAAGCCGACACACATACATAGTAATCAGCCCACAGAGCCGTACACTTAGCACCAACAGCTAGGTTCCATTTTGCCAGCTAAGCCATAGTAATCTTATAGTAGTTCTAAATAGACGCACATATTGTTGTCTTGCTCACGAGATGGAACTTTTTACAGTTCTTAATCATGCCAGGTTAGAAAGGAGTAGGGGTTATATCTCCCTTCGGTGGCTAGGTTAGGGATAGCTACTACCCGATGACACCCACGCAGACGTAATAATTAGCCCACAAGGCCATACACTTAGAGCCAACAGCTAGATTCCACTCGGCCAGCTAGGCCATAGTAATTTTATAATAGTTTTGGATCGAAGCGCAGGTTATTATCTTGCTGACTAAATAGAATTTATTGCACTTATTCGTCATCCCGGCCTAGATCGGCGACGGGGTGGATATTCCATTGCTAGGGGTTGTCGGGGAGGGGGTTAGGGGTTTCCAACCAACGACCGAGATACAGACATAGTAGCCTGCGAGAAGAGCCTAGCAGTTAGTGCCAACACTTAGGTTCCAAGAGTAAAAGCCTTCGAGAGGCAGCTTATAATAGTCGCGGATAGAAGCACAAGTCATAGTCTTACTAACCAAGTAGAACTTATTATAGTTCTTATGCATACCGCCCTAGATAGGAGAAAGCATCGTGATACCGTTGCTAGGTATCGTCGGAGAGGGCTTAGCGGTGGTAACTAGTTCGGGCTTATAGCCGAAGGTGCTAATGCAAACATAGTAGCCTACCAACAATGTGCAACAGTCTAAGCCCACGGCAGGATTCCGCTTCTTGAAAGTGGCCAAAGGCAACTTATAGTAGTTCTCGATGGAGGTACAAGTTATCGTTTTACTGACTAAGTGAAACTTATTGCAGTTCTTAACCATGCCGTCTTAAATGGGTGATAGTGTTTCGATGCCGTTGGTGGGTATGGGCTTAGTGGGCATAGGTTCATAACCAATAACGGATACACAAGCGTATGCGTCAGCCCAGAGGCCAGCATAGTTAGTTCCTATGTCTAAATTCCACTTGGTAAACTCAGCGAGGGTAATTCCATACTTAGACGCAATAGCAGCGCAACCGTCGCCCTACTAGACAAGGTAGAAATTATTACAGTTATCAACCATGCCAGGCTAGATCGGGTCAGGTATCTTAATGCCTAGTACAACATATCAGCACAAATTATATATTTCATCAGGTTTTAGAAAGATATATCAAACCATTTAAAGGCGTAGTTAATAAAGGCTTAGGCTTCTTAATCGGTTCTAGCTCTAGCTCCGGGTCTAGGTCCCCGGGAGTGGGCTCGAACATAGCCTCAACGCAGTAGGATCAGCCGAGAGTCAGACCCTCACAGTTAGACTCGATAGATAGGTTCTATAGATTTAATCGTTAGACATCATGCTTATCAACCGGCCGCCTAAGAGATACATACCCAACGTCTAAACTGATCGATATTAATCATATTATCAGATAAGAGTTCATCACATGAGATCTTGTCGTCGTAGTCGTGCCACCAAGTGCAATACTCGGTGGTTTTGCCATCACGAGGGTAACTAGGAGTGGCACCTCTTCGCTCATAAGGCTTGCGGATAGTTACACCCAAGGCCAGGTAAGAGCTTCCGAGGAGAAGAAAGATAATATTTTGGGCAAACATATTGCTAGGAAGCCAAGATATAAGAAGGCAGTAGAGAAGTTAGCGATAGAATAAAAAGAGACGAACGTTAAGAGAGCTTTACTTATAATAAGCTCGCTCATGGCAAGTGCTTAATTCCCACTCGAGTTCATCCAAAATCCAGGTAATAGCAGCAGCCAAGTCAAACAATTTCCATTATCCAATACTTCCTTATAACAACCTAGCATGTATGACTACAAGGAAATAATAACCCGCATGATCTAAAATTACATCTACAAGACTTTACACCACAACCGTTGACTATGGGCAGGTCTTCCGTTCAGGATACGGTACCTCAAGTTCCCGCGACCCTCGAGATAATTTATAACCCCTAATGCCAGCCTAGGACGCCTCGGCGCGTACCGCTAAACACTCCGCCTATTTCCCTGTAAGGAATAATCTGATGGTATTAGCGGAATAGGGTTTAGAGCACGGAACTGGGGTATGTATTCAGATAAGGAAGGCCGTACGAGGAACGAGCTATTATTAGTACCAGGATAATGACAACCACCGTAAAGTGTTGGTCCCTACCCCTGTGAGCGACAGGGGCATCCGGTAGCATCCGACCAGCCACCAATAGATGGTGGCGTTTTGATGGTTAGCACTTAATCTATTCCGCACAAGATCTCAAAAAAGACCCAGGCTGCCAGGTCGGCTAGGCAAGTAGGGGAGGCAGGCAACCACGTCGGGAGTGCCGACTAGATACCAAGCTCACTTGATATACGCATCCTTCTCTATGCAAAGGCTGATTTGACCGGTCCTCTACACCATGTAAGATGTGAGACGTGAGCAAGACTAAAAGGGCTCGGGAACAGGCAAAGTGCCGGACAAAACGCAAAACAGTAGGCGTCTTCTCACCAACCCTTGATATTACGACTTATCCGATTGGGGGTGCCAAGCCATAAAGGTCAAGCCCCAGATACGAGCGATTTTCACTTAGTATAATATGGAGCAAAACCAAAGACTGTAATATTCGGCAACAAAGACCGCCTGACCGAAGATAGGTCCGAAGACAGAGAATCGAGGTCTCAGCTCTCACCTTCTCCAAGTGCCATAATCTTCCGGAGCGAATAGGCTAAAACTATGGGCTTACTTCCGTTTTCTAAATATCTCCGTTAGGGAACCTACAGGTCAGTAGCGAAATAATAGGATATAACACTATAGTCACACCGAGATCCACTTGTTGTTAGCTAGTTCACGCTCGCCAAGGTAACTCACATTATACTTCGCTTAGTATTAATAATCTTAATTCTTACCCTTACTCCGCCATTATCTTGAGATTCAGAGGTAAGATAATAGCCACTATCCTCTCTCCCTCTACACCATCACAACTCCCTCTACCACCTCAATCTTTGGAAAGCAGCCGCATTATCCGCAAACATCAAGTCATCATAAGAGTGCTAACAGCTTTTCTCCTCTTATCCCAGGCCGCAGCAGCCACGGCACTCATCTATGACGCTCTCTTTCCAAGGGAGGAGCCCATGGTCACCAGGGATCCTCGCGAGTGCAACTTTCTCAATCTTCATCCATACTTCTCCGGCCCTACGCCCACTGGAGCTCCCGAGACTACTCTTATCTCCTATGGAGACGAACTGAACAAAGACTATCCATGGACCGACCGGGACGTCATGAGGCTCAGGACATGCCCCTATCCTACGCAGTCAATTTAGTGCGCCTTTAGCAAATACACACCGGCGAGCATTCTGCCAGCCTAGTCCGCCCATAGCAGCGAGGCCGCATCTTAGTGGTGGAAGCATAGCTCTGAAATTATTAAATACGCTCAGATATGTCCCAAGAAGTGGTTCTACGCAATAATCAGCGCGCCATACAGGTCGATTAGGCTCAACAACACCATCAACTAGGCTGGCTGCTATATTGAGGCGCACCTAACGGGTAATAATAAGGTTCTCAAGACTCCGACACCTAAGTCGACTTCGGCTACGACGGGAATGAAGGCATCTGAGACTAGTCCCGCGGAAACTGAGAGGCCTACCGGTAATAGCAACGGTATCGGGCGTCGGGCTGAGGATCCTGATCTTTGGAAGGTTACAGGCACTGGATTAGCCGCCATAGCAGTCAACTCTGTCCTTTCAGGCGTGTCTATTTGATAGGAGACATGTACAATTATTGGGGGTATGAAGGCGGCTATTAAGTTAACCCAGAGTAGCCGTTAAATATCAATTATGGTCATACTAGCCCATGTTAAACAAAGGCAAGATATCTAATTCCTTGAAACTTAATCGATCAGATCTTAAAAATCAAGCAGGTAACAAACAGTGGTTTCCATCAAAGAAGCACCACAGTTGAAATTAGGGGAGACTAAGCGAGCAGCGGCATTTGCTCTCCGGCAATATGTGTTCATCGGTGAAAGATGAATGAACTTTTACAGCGTTGCAATCAATCCATCACATTCTCGAATGTATATAAGGTGACTAACTAAAGCAATCATACAACCAGAACTATATATCAGACTCACCATATCAGCCATGGTATTTACTACTAAGTAATAGCCGAATAAGTTTTGCCCCGGAAGAAGGCCTAGGACCTGCTCAGATTCCCTGTTCGGCAAACGCATGAGCCGACTCGAAACGAGTTGACTGAGAGTGGCAGAAGGAGGCCCCGGGATCTAGCGATGGAGAAGCATGTGTCAGGATCCAACAGCCCATGGCCTAGCTGATTGCTCGAGTAACCGAGTGATGTTCTGCTCCTCCGGAAATTAAGAAAGGTGCAGGGCCATTAATGAACCGCGGTAGAGGCGGCACACCTTTGGGGGTGTAAACATCAGTGTGAGTGACTGAAACCCATGCACCTTTTCATGTAGCGAGGGTATATCTCGGCTGTCTCACCTTAGTCATGGGCACTCAACGTCGCAACAATGTGGATCATCATCGGTCTGTTCGGCATATTAGTTGGTCTGTTCGTGATGGCCTCATGGGGCTTTCTCTTCGCCTACTCCCCGCCAAGCAATGCGAGCCCTTTTTATCGGATATCCCACCAATCGGGCTTTCCCGCACCTCCACGCCTACAGATCCCAGAACCAACACTTTACGGTGAAACTCAGTTGACCCCAGCAACGACAGAATAGGCAATCGCCGTGCCGCGGTCATGTTCGTCGATCTTGTAGAGGGTCATGATGCATGAGAGGCAAGTGTGATCACAGAACGCAAGAACTTTCTCATTGAGGGGAATCAATGTCTGGTCAAGTAGGTAGTAAGAATAGCTTATATGTCCCGATTTAAGCTCAGTAGTCATTCTTTTTGAGACAAGCATACTCTCATTCATTTGGATCTCTTTCATCTATCAAACCATCTTGGTTCAAATCCATTCATTCATTTTTTCATTTACTCCGTTTCGACTTACAATCATTACGCCTCTCTCTATACTTCCTACTCTTCCTAGCATGACATCATGCGGCCTTTCCTGAGATCAGCAGTGATCTATCTCTTATGGGGGACTAGCTTGGTTCGCTCTGCTATCAATCTGGACGGTTCGCAGGCTGTAGAGCCTGCCAGTGAGGATGATTTGGATGTTCCTTCACCCATCGGGGACACCAATGCCTACCAGCCTGATCAGCATGACTGCCCCCCGCCCTGCGCTGACTACGCAAACACCCATAGCTGGATTCCCTACCTTTTTGTTGAGCGTCTTGCTCGCTGCGAGGCCCCCATGCTTCTTCAATTCTCTGTCACTCAGCCTCTGGATGCTAAAGATTCTACTATTCTCATCCGCAGCTGCACCATTGGGAACCACCCGACTGCTGCCAAGATGGTCGACAAAACCCCGATTGAGAACCCCAAGATAGACGAGTCTCTCGTCAACGGTGGTAGTCTCAACGTTGCTCCGGCCTGTATCATCACCGGTACTCCTGGTCAGACAGACCTCAGACTTGGTCAAGGCGACGCGGCCAAGTCAGATGGCAAAGATATTGTCGCTGTCTTGGAGGGCATGAAAACCTTCTTCAATGACAAGGAGAACTGCGACGAGAAGTTCCTGTTTGCTTACTACAAACAAACCGTCGCCAGTATCTACATTGGCCCCGGCCTTGGAAAACCCACTGTGCAGTCGACCCTTGACGCTCTCGTTGGTCATATCGATGACAGCGGCTCCATTTCCAACAAAACCGTCGTCGAACTCTGCGGCAGTGGACGGCGGCCACAGCAAGTTATTGGTGTGGCGATTGATACGACCGGAGACCTTGCAGCAGTGCAAAAGACAGCCATCCAATGGAGCAAGGGTGTCTGCGCCATCAGAGGCAGCATCAAGTCTGCAGGGCTGCTCCAAAGTGTCCAAGTCTTTGATCTTGCTGGAGACGACTCTGAGCTTATTAGATCACAGCCGATGCCAACTCCAGGCTCCAGTCCGACACATCGAGGGTTAACTTCGTTGTTCAAAGACATGTGGAAACGCGAAGAGCTGGAGAAGCGAGCTGTCTGCAAACACATGCAACTTGAAGATAGAGACAGCTACACAACTCTTTCCGTTCGCTGTGGTATCCGTGGTGCCGAGTTTCTCAAGTACAACACCAAAGCCAATCTTTGCGCCAACCTCAAGGAGGGTAACTACGTCTACTACTCTGCCGGAGATCCCTACAAGCCCCCCGCTCCAGAGCCCAACGCTGATAGTACATGCAAGACTCATCTCATTGAGAATAGAGACTCATATGACTCTCTGGCCAAGAAGAACGGCGTTACGGTCAAAGACATCGAGAATTGGAACGCCAAGAAGACCTGGGCTTAGACTGGCTGCAAGGACATGCTCATAGGATACAACATGTGCGTCGGTCCAGGCTCAGCTCCTATGCCTCCTCCACAGAAGGGAGCCAAATGCGGACCCCTTGTCCCAGGTACGAAGCCACCCAAGGATAGCTCGACGTCGCTGGCCGATCTCAACCCCTGCCCTCTCAAGGCTTGCTATAGCAACTGGGGCTTCTGTGGTGTGTTTCCAGATCACTGCAAGATAAACTCCCCCAAGGACGGCGGTCCGGGCACCAGGAAGCCGGGCTTCCAGAACACCTGTGTCTCTAACTGCAACTACGAGATCAAGGAGAACTCAGGACCACCAGCCGAGTTTGGTAGGATCGGCTACTATGAGGCATTTGGTCTTGAGCGGGACTGTCTGTGGCTCAAAGCCAAGGACGCCAACACCGACGGCTCCTATACGCACATTCATTGGGCGTTTGCCTCGATCGGCCCCAATACCTGGAAGCCCGTCATCAAACAAGGCAAAGACCAGTGGGCCGACTTTAAGAAGCTCAATATCAAGCGTATTGTTTCCGTCGGTGGATGGGCTGACTCTACCGAGCCCGACAAGTACAACATTATTCGGTCTGCCATTATCCAGAACCGCGAGGCTTTTGCTTCCAACCTTGCTCAGTTTGTCAAGGACGAGGATATTGACGGCATTGATATTGATTGGGAGTATCCCGGTGTAAGTCTCTCACACATTCCGTAGAGATGGTCATTCTGACTTGTACTAATATCATGTCAAACAGGCTCCCGATATCATGGTTGGCGGCAAACCAAGCGGCCAGAAGACTGATGGCCTCAACTACCTGAGATTCCTCACAGTCCTGAAAAACAAGATGCCCTCGGGCAAGACAGTGTCAATTGCAGCGCCGGCCTCGTATTGGTACCTCAAGCAGTTCCCCATTGATCAGATTGCCAAGGTCATTGATTACAGTAAGTAACGCTACCCCTGTTAAAGACACGTTACAGCTAACCACCTTGAAGTCGTTTTCATGACTTATGATCTCCACGGCCAATGGGATTATGGGAACCCAAATGCCTATGATGAATGCCCATCGGGTAAATGCATTCGAAGTCATGGTGAGAAATCTCCGAGATTAGGGACATGTCCAAAATTCCAGCACACTAACTCATGATTCTGCGCTTAGTCAATATGACTAAGACCAAAAATTCTCTCTCGATGAGTATGTGGTATCAAAATCTTAGTTGCAGTAAACCTATCAGTACTGATTCAGCACCTAGTTACCAAGGCTGGCGTGGACAACAACAAGGTCTTTGTTGGCGAGTCTAGCTATGGAAGATCCTTCCACCTGGCCAAAGATGGATGCTACGGCCCCATGTGTGAGTTTACTGGTTCTAGAACTGAGTTGGATGCGAAGCCTAGGAGATACACAAAGACATCAGGCTACCTTGCCAACGCCGAGATCAATAAGATTCTTCTCTCCGGCAAGATATCCAAGGCCTTTTACGACAAAAATTCTCAGTCAAACATCATTCTCTACGAAGGTCTATTCTAATATCTATCTGCGCTTAGAGATTTCAACGCTAATAGTGCCAATAACAGGAGACTATATGAGCTACATAACGCCGCAGACAAAAAACTCAAGACGAGATATCTAGAGAAACCTCAACTTTGCCGGAAGCATTAACTAGGCCGTCGATCTGCAGGATTTCACGAAAACCGACTTTAAGGCCATACCGGAACGGCCTAAGTCCAGAGAGGGCTGCATCGAGGGAGATGATCTGACTCTCGACACAGAAGATCTCTATAATTTCTCATGCAAATACGGCTTCTGCCCCAAAAGTCTCTGCGAATGTACTAGGAAGGGTAAACTAAGAGACCTGCCCTCGACTACCAATAGGGACAACGTGGAAGCCTACGATATGCTGAACGTCGACCTAAATCGTCTTTGCAAGTTCGCATGCAAATATAGCTACTATCCGCCCGATATATGCCAGATTATCAACCCTAGCCCCAGTGAGGAAGAGGAAAATAAGCGCGTCCCAGGTGTAGTAACAATGCCTCCCGACTACGACGAAGACTCGGTCAAGAACAGAGACAAGAACGACAAGCAATACTACATCTACAAGGATGGCTACCAAGAGCCAAACCAACTCGATAGTTACAAGAAGGCTTGTCAAGAGACGCTAGACGAGGCTACGGAAGAGGGCAGAACCAGCAACTACGGCTGCATACTCTAGAGCCCTCAGAGCAAGGGTAGACGCGGGAGTATACCATAGAGGCGCCTCCCGTCGAGTAGCAAGCTCATCACTAGAGGCCAATATAGCTGTGATAACTGGCTTTTGAATGACATAATAGACACTTTCATCGAAGCTCTGCCCGCCATCGCCTAGGTACGTTGCGTAATTCTCCGTTGCTGTCCGTACTAACAAGTATCCTTAGATCGGTTGCTTTATCCTTATGTCGGCCCTCAAGCTCGTCATAGACGTCGGTTTAAGCATTTTTAGAGGCAGAGCGCTTACTGCTAGCGTTAGTGAGTGTCGGCTAGCTTCCTCGGATTCTTACAGCTCGTGCTAACACTTCCAAACAGACATAGCGCTAACAGCAGCCGAGTTGACCAACTATATCTACTCCAAGGGCGAGGATCCCCTAGGCGCCTTCTCGTAGTAGTTAAGCCCCTGCGGCGGAACCAATCTAGTGCCAGACGAGATCAAGCAGGTCTTCGACATTCTAAGCAACGCACCTACGGGCAAGTCGAGCTACAAGCAGCCCAAGAAGATCAAGAAGCACAGCGGCAAGAAAGGTGATGAGGGGAATCCTCGATCTCAGCCAGGCACAGGCACAACGCCCAAGCCCAACAACCCCAATCCGAACCCCAAGCCCCCAAAGAAGAAGAAGTGCAACGTGCCCCCGAAACAGCAGACCAAGGTTTTGGGCCGCAAAAACATCCTCCAACTCCAGAGCTGCGACAGCAATGATGATAGGGTCACAGAGCAATACTTCTTCACCACCATGACATACCATCCCAACGCGGCTATCCACGAGGTTAAGCCGATTTGCTCTTCCAAGTGGAGACAGGCCTGCTATCATTACAGCTCAGCCATTCGGGAGAACTCTCAATGGTCCACGCTGACCTGCCCCCAAGCGGCTGCAACAAAGTCCCGCCCGCATCCTAACGCGGAAGCACCGGCGCCTGGAAAAGTGAACACCACAAGTCCTGGCAGGACGAGAAGTATCGTAAAAATACCAATTGCCACAAGGATGAATTCCCTCCTGCTTATTTCCTGGAACCCGACGATCCTGAATGGAAAGAAGGGGGTATAACCAAGAAGGGGCAACGCATTCGTTATATGCTCGGTACTGATAACACAGGGGCTGCTTCCATGTGGAGGAATCTTTGTTGGGGGCCAGCTCTCGAGAAGTTATCTAAAACCTTGAAGGATTATCAAGATATGTGCGAAGCGTCCACCAAACTGGTGACCATACCACTCCCGCAGGGCAAGGGCAGCAGGTACACTATCGAGCCCGTCATCAACATCCGCCCCGCTATGGTTCTTGAGAAGTACGGACATGTATCGGCGCCAGCCAAAGACGACGGTCTCTGGGAGAACGATTGCTGGCCCAGCGCCATTGCCAAGACGGATCCTGGCTTTGCCCTGTTGGCCATTGATGACTGGTATGACAAGAACCCGAATGCGAAGAAGTGGGACTACAAGGAGCCATACGACCCACCAACCAACGGTGACAAGGCCTAGAGGTGCTTTACTTGCCTGATAGCTACAACAGGTGTTTGCCCGCGAGGAGGATGGTCTTGTTGCACTGTACATATTAATTTGAGTGTGAAAGACCTGGTGCCTGCCTTGTTTTTGTTCCCTTGTTATTGATAGTACTCGCTGATGGTGCATCTCGTGCCAAGAGCGATGATTAATTACCCCGTTCGTATCGACTTTATAGGTGCCTCAGGCTGCCCGTTGACCCTTGCAGCATCTCGCTTTATAAATACCGTTCGACCTGCTCAACCAACCCTTCTTTGAACTTGCCTCTTGCATCAGACCAGGCCTGCCACCCTCGTTTCAAGCTACATTTCAGCATTTAAATTAACCGCAATGTCCGAACGGAGCTCATCCCCACCCATGCCTCCATCATCTCCGCCCTCGACAGAGGAGTCTGATTTTGAATCAGACGACTCTGATCACATCCCCACCGAACCGGCCTATTCCCCCCAGGAAATGGTAGACATCTTTGTCGATTTCTACAACTTTCTCAAGACCATCCACTTTCAGGACGTCAATCTTAAGATGCCACCGCCGGGTGGCTGGCCAAACATCATCGAGTCAGTTGTCTCGCCAAAACTGGAACGAGTTTACCAAGTCATACGACATCTACCTTATTTTGAGGACGCCCCGGAGGCCCTTGTTCACTACAATTCACGCCTCTTCGACTACACTCGAATGTCCCTCTACGACGTTGATAGACACTTTGATCTCATGGAGGATCTTCTCCGAGACTTTCACTACTCTAAGAGAAGAGAGATGGATATCGACACCTCTAACACTTTTCCTTTTTCGAAAGGTTATGAAACAGGCGGAAAAGCAATGTATCTCAACGTCTGGGACGGCGAGGTCACTGAGGACACACTTTTTTTGGACTTGGATGAACCCATTGACATCAGGTCCTACTTCGACAGACTTCGGGAAGACGTTGAAAATCTAAGACTCATCCCTTGTTATAATAGGAGTGTGATTGAGAAAAATGTTCCAGAGCACGCTGGAGTGATTACCGAGGAACAAGTCGCGGCTCAGCCGGAAAAATGGGGGACAGACCTAGATGTTCAGTATATCAGGCAACTCTATAGGAGTTTTGGATGGCCTCATGTTTTCCGCAAAGGCGAGGCTATCAAGGCGGTTGACCAGCTGATGGAGAAAATCAAGGATAAACGCGGTGAATGGCCGTTTATGTGTGGCTTTGATGAGGGCATACCTTATCAATTATCATCTAGGTAAGGTAGCGCGCCTCAGCATGTCGACAGTAGTGGCAAAAGCTGTTGAAATGAGCATGTTGTATTAATTGAAGAAGAAAGACTGGTGTTAACCACCGGAAACTATTGACAAGGAGGCATCCACATCCTCGCCATCAATGGATCGGAATAGCCATTGATCCGTTACACAATGGATCTCAGCAAACATGAAGACGGCCGGCACCGGGATGGCGCTGTCGTCCCCGTGGTTGAAGATCATAAGGGCTTCCTCCTCCGTCGGCTGGCCGTCCTTCCATCTATGCTCGGAGATGGAGATGCGCAGCGGCGACCTCCGCTCCTTCTGGAAACAGAGGGACGCCTCGATGTTCAGGTTCCAGCGGTTTCTGTTCAGCGGCGTCACTACCGTGATGCCCGACTCCCATGGGATCTGCCTGTCCTCCTGGCAACAGGTCCTATTCAGCAACTCCAGTCTGACTGGTCCTGCACGCCCTGGCGCACTCGCGTCAGCAGCCGCTGCAGTTGTGGATCGCCGGCGGCGCGGACTTGTTCGATAAGTATGACCACCTCCAGGGGGGAATCAGCACTTAGGTTTTCAAGACCACAACCAATTCTTAGGCTTAAATGTAGATTTAATATATGATTTACTGTCTAAAGAATATAGAAAAACACTTTTATTAGTTTTTAGAACTACCTAGGGGATTAGGTAAGCTGGTTATGCCACCCCTCTATTTATCACAGAGGGGGCATTATAACCTCTAACTACATCACTATGATAACCGCCTTACGCACTATAATTACCTCCTTTCTCTATAAATTAAAGTCTAAATAGCTTTAACTTAAAGTTAGACTATATTTTTAATAAATATTAACTATGCCTAACCGGGAGGCTCGTAGTAGTTTAGGCCAAATTACTATTTCGGGGTTAGGAGCATAGATTAATAGCTATATAGGGATATACGCGGGGGTGGGTCTTAGACGTAGATAGGGGGGCTAAACTATTAGTCCTAAACTACTATTTTATACTATAGCTAATTAGGATAAAAAAAGGGTAACTTTAGGGTTAAAGAAAAAGTAAGTAAAAGAGGGAAATATAATAAAATGTATTTCTAAGGCTAGCCTTTTTATAACTAACCAGGTAAAAGAGCAATATTTTTTTTTACATAGATATAAGTTTATAAAATAAATATAACTAAGGATAATTAAGTAATTTCTTAGTAAGTAGTAATTATTTAAGAAAGAAATTATTAGGAAAAGAAGAAGAAAAAAAAGGGAAATAAAGATAATAGGTATAATATCTTAGGAGGAAGAACTAGAGGGAGAGATAAAAAAGGGCTTAATATAGTCTAGATCATAGCTAATAGCCCAAGGGCGTCCTATATACTTACCTAGCAGTAATAGATTAAAGCGGCAAGGAGATATAAGAGAGTCTATTAGCTATATTTATATAGAAGCTATTAAACTAGGAGAAAGATAGCTTATATATAATAGCGAATACTAGTTATTAATTATAGTTAAAAAACACCCCGAATAGGTCCCAGTTAGGGTTAAAAGTTATATGTCTTTAGGCTATCTATACTATGAGCCCCTAATATTTTAGAAGCCTATTAGTAAACTTGCTATTTTTATATGCCTAACTTACCTAAACCTAGGTTTAGGTATCTATATACCCCCTCCCTTCCCTAAACCTCTAAGCCTCTATCTCTCCTTTACCTTTCTTATTTATTCTCCTTAATTCTTATTTATACTCCTTTAGCTACTTCTTAATAATATCTAATTCTTAACTAATAGCCTAGAAGTCTCTTATTTCTTATCTTTATTTTCTTTTCTTTTAAGTAATTATATTCCCTACCCCTTATACCTTAACCCTCTTATTTAATATAATAACCTAAGCTCTTACCTCTTTTTATTTATTACCTTTTTACCTTATTATAATTCTATATCTTATATTAAATAAAATAATAATAAATAATAAATCCTAATAATCTTTTATTAATTAATATTATATTAATACTATTAATTATTATTATAAATAATAGTTAAAATTAGTTATTATTTACCTCTTATATCTAACCTTAATCCTTAGCCCTCTAAATAGCTAAAAACTATTCTTATTTACCTTTCTTATAAACCCTATTTATTTATCTCTCTCTCTTTACTTCTTATTACTAATAATACCTTATTATTACTATTTAAGCCCACTAAGTTATTAAAGCCTCTTTTACTTTCCTTTATTAAGGTTAATTCCCTAAGGAAATAAGTAAAGCCTTATTACCTTATTATTACTAAGTTACTTATTTATTTCCTTTATTCCGCCTAGTCTCATAGTAATAATAAGCCCTTTAATTATAATTATATTACCTATTTTTATTACTCTTTTTAAAATAATAGCCTTATATATTAAGCTAAGTAATATTATATCTAAGTCTCTTATAGTATTATTATTATTTAAAAAATAATTAATATTATCTTAGATATTAATTAGAGTATTACTTAAGATTAATATTAATATATATTATTATTTAAAAACTAGGCTAACTTTAATAGTAATAAAAAACCTAAGCTTATAGCTAATTAATATTATATTAAGGCTTTAAAAGATTATATAAAATAGATAGATTTTAATTTAAGTAATTTATAGTAAATTTATAAATTTTATAATAAAGGTATAATCTTTCTTAATTACCCCTAATCTATAGATCTTATTTACTTAATATATTATTTATATATATATATATATATATATATATAATAAATAATACTTATCTTTATATATCTTTATATATAGATACTTTATTAATTAAACTTAATATTAAGCTTTATATTAATTATTCTAATCTTACCTTAATTAATATATATAGTTAGATCTAATTATAGCTTATCTTTGCCTTTAATTAGGATTTTATTTTATTTTCTACTAAGAGAAATATAAATAAAAAAAGGTATTAAGAAAAGAATATTAGATATCTTATATTTAATAAGTAAAGCTTATTTTCTTATTAATTATCTTATTATATTATAAAAAAATAAGTAATAAAGACCTTATATTACCTATTAGTATTAAATCTCTTTAGAGAGAATTATATTTAATATTTTAAAATAATATTAAATTATAAGATATAAATTAAATAATATAAGTAACTTATTTTTAATATCTATAATAGACTTATTATTTATTTATTTATTTTTTTTCCCTGAGATAATCTTAGATTAAGCCTTAGTTAGAATAATATATAGCTAACTTAGGTATATTATTATTTATATAAGGAGTATTAATTTAATATATTTTATTAAATACTTAAAACTTTAACAGTACTTCTTATTTTTATATCTAAGTCTATTTAGATTTTAAATTAAATTATACTAGCTTATAGTCTTAAAAATAATACTTATAATATTATAGATATATATTAAGTCTTTTATCTTAAAAAGGATAATAATAATAATAATAATAATAATTCTACTTTATTAATTCTTTTTATTAATAAACTAAATATAAAAGTAATATAATAAACTAGATTTCTAACCTTACTTAATAAGAAAGCTTATAATAATCTTTACTACTATTTTTAATAAAACCTTACTTTTTATTTTCTAGATATATAGCCTTTATTATAGATTAAAAAAGAAAAAAGTAAGGCTATAGCATAGGTTATAGACTATATAGTATGCTAGGTTAATACCTAACCCGCTAATATTATTAGTCTTTATAAAAATAATAAGCCTTTATAATAAAAAGACCTAATGCCTATAATTAAAAGTCTTAAGGCAACTAATTATAGAGATAATTAGTAGACTTAGCTTAGAGAAGATAATAATATTAATAGCGCTAATAATATTACATCCTAGCTTTACCTATATTTATAAACCCTAGAAAGTTAAGTCCTTAACTATGTCCGCAGTTATATAACCCTCGATAAAACACTATCTCGACTTAATGCATTATCTTTACCTCGTTGGATCCTAGACGTAAGTTATATACTTCCTGGCTTTGCAGTGGCGGGTACTGTAGAACGCGAAATATAAAGCAGATAAATCTTTTCTATATTGCCAAATATCGCTTGAAGCTTGGTATGAGCCGAAAGCCATGCGGCCAAAAAGCATCTTTCGCAAATGTGTTTAGCCAATAGCGAGAGATGTACGGCGTACGATCGGGTGTAGCTCTTGCCCTGTCGAACATTAAGTCTAGTCTATGAAGGATGATCTGCAGCTGGGCCTTAGTCTTGGCAGAGCTCCATAAAGGGAACCCTTTCTATTGGCTAAGTAGATAATTTCTACTTGGTTGTAAGGCTGGTTGCTTAGCCGTGGCGGTGATGATTTCGAGTGATCTGTTACGGAATAGCTCGGCCCAGCGGGTGTGTTGGAGCCATGGGGCCGTCTCGCTCGTTCCAGCAACCGCGACACGATCAGTTTGACTACTCTCGAATGGTCTTTTCATGATGTGGATATCTCGATTTCAGGATCGATACTGCAGATGGCTTAAGAGGGTGATGGTAATGGAACTCTCCAATTGCTCAAAGCGCCTATGTCTGAACATGTAGCTGACTAGGATACACGTCGTACACGCGTCGACGCGTTCAGGTCATTCAAATAGCTCAAAGTCGAAACTCTTCAATAAAAAAAAAGCAAAGTCGACCAATGAAATAGCGAGATCACCACTTTGGCTCATACTTTGCTCCGAGCACATATATTGAGAACCCTCTTTCAGGTGAAAGTGGAATGCGGGGTTGATACAAGGATTATCAGCCAATGACAATGCGAAACGTCCACTTTCATCAAAAGTGAATGAATCCATAGAGATGTAGGGCTTGTTTGATCGTTTGGTGTGGGAGCGCCGGTTTATTCCCGTCCGCTACTGCCAGAAGAGGTCGGCTGGGTGCGCCATCCGGCAGCGCGCCTGGCAGTCTGTTGTTCGCATGGAGAGGATGGCCTTAGGTCACGGCTCGGAATCAATAGTGGCCCCGGAGGGTTGGCTTGTCGGTACTGCTTCGCGCCGGCCCGGCGGACCAGCGTCTTCTCTCTCTTCGTCAGTCGTCGAGTAGTGCCTTGGGGCGTTCTCCTAGGTCTCCCTGGGCACTTATTGTAGTCGGCCGCGTGTGGTGCAGCGCAATTGACGCACTGGATCCGCTCGGGGTTGGGACATGTTTCAGCGTCGTGTCCGTTTCGTCCACAGATCCGGCACTTGGTGATTCTCGTGCAGTTCAGTTGAGTGTGGAAGTCCCAGCAATTGACGCATTGTTTCGGCTTGCTCACTTTAGTGATTGGTCGCGCGAGCTTGCTAGTGCCAAAGAGGCAAAAGCGGCTTTTCGGTTTCTGGTCGAACGCGACGACAACATTGGCGAGTCCAGTGGCGGTTAGGGACTTCTTCGTCGGGTGGCATTTTACTGGCTCAAGTCCAGTCTGGGCTTGTACCTCTTCTTGGATTCTCTCGATTAGGTCTACCCTCTCGCCTCCTAGGGATTGGAAGCCGGTGGGGCAGTCCTGCACGACATAGGTGTGCCACTTAACCATCGGTTCGACTTTGTCGGCACCGAGGTTCGCTCCAATTGTGCTGGCTTTTAGAAAGATATGGTCCCGGGTAGTGGCGTCGACGGGCCGTACCGCCCAGCCGGTCTTAGTCCTAGTCGCCTGCGGAATTTTTCCGATCGTGAGGTTACAGTGTTCCGCGACAAAGGTACGGATCGCAAATGGTTCATTTCCCCAGGCAGGGGAGTCCGGGTCTAGACGAATGAAAACGCGGATATCGTCAGTTGGCACTTCAGGGGCACACTGCTATTGATGTGCTTGTGACCCGCCTGCGCGCCAAGCTTAGGGTAGCTAATTGCTTCGCGACGACTTGATCTGTAAGGCCCTGATCATGAACAGGGGTCAAAATGAATCATGCTTTAAATTTTCCTGTTAGATGAATAAGGGGATATACTTTCCTTGATCTAGTATTACTCCTAGCGGGGGATATAAGAATTAACTATCTTAATTATATCTCTATGCATAAGGATTATTATTGTTATATATTATGCTAGCTAGGACCTACTATAGGCTTTAGGTTACCTAAGGAGGTAAGAGGTATAATAATTATATTAATTTTTATAATTTATTTTAAACCTAATAAGAAGGGATAATTAAAAGCTATTTTTAGTTTTATTTATTATTAAAAATAATATCTAAAAATAAAAAAAATAAAGAAATTACTTATATAATTAATAATAATAATTTCTTTAATAATAAAAAATATTTTTATTAATTAATAATAAAAAATAAAATTATTATTAATTACTATAAGGTTTTTATTATATTATAATTTTTTAGTATTATTAATAATAAGAGATTAACTTAATAAGGCTATTATTATTATTATTTATATATAAATATATATCTTATAAGAAAATATACCTTATAGCTACTTAGCGGGGATAATAATATATTTAAGTATTTATTTTATATATTATATATCTTATTTTAGGCCTTTTATTAATAATTATAAATTAATATTATTATTTATAATAATAAATATATATCTCTTAAGTAAAAATTAATAATTATATTATAAATCTTTATATATAAAGAGCTATAAAAAATATTACTTTTTATTTTTATATTAATTAAAAAATAATTTTAAATATATTTTATAAACTTATTAAACCTTTCTAGTAATTATATATATATTTTATTATATAGCTAATAAGTTATTTTCTTAATTTATTAACTTTTATAAAATTATCTCTAAAAAAAAAAATATTTAATAATATTATTAATATTATAAATAAATATTATATATCTACCTTTATTTCTTATTAATAATAAAAAAAATATTAATTAAAAAAAATAATATCTCTTAAAATATTCTTATAATAATTAACTTTAAGGGATTCTTTATATATATACTTATAGGCACTAAGAGATTTATTAATAATTTTTTATTTATATATATAATAAAGACTATTAACCTATAAATCCTATTAATATAATTTTATATTATTAATATTAGCTTTAATTCTAATATAGGTATCTTAATTCTATTCTTAGAAATAAAATATTATTTTTAAGACTAAAAAATAATTACTTAATAGCTATAATACCTAAAAGAGATATATAACTTTTATTATACTTAGCTTTATATAATTATTAAGTAGATCTTTAGCTAGGTTAAGAGGAAATTTAAAATTATAAGATATAGCGCTATAAAATACTTTATTAGAGACTAATATTATATTATACTTATAGTTATAGGTCTATAGAATTTCTTCTTAGTAAATAATATAAAGCCTAGTAAATATAATCTTAACCTTCTAATATACCTAAATAACTTCTCTCTCGCCTAAGAAATAATAAAGGTAGCTAAGAGATATATAAATAACTTTATACTAGGGCAATCCCTAACTAAGCTATATAGTATAATTACTAAGATAACTTAGCGGGATTATAATATTATATTAAAAAAAAAAAAAAAAAAATAATAAGAGGCTAGATATTGATAGCGCTATAAGAGTAACTAAGGTAAGAAAGGTAATAATAATAAAGAAAGTAATAAGGGTAATAAAAATAATAAGGTTAAAGAAAATAAATAAAGAGAAGGCTAATAATATAGCTAAAGGTAATAAGGGGTAATTTAAAATTATAAAATTAGCCTTATAATAGCTTAATTATAATTAATAATAAGGTATTTAAATTAAAGTTAATTTACTAGGGAAAAGCTACTTTAATAAATAAAATACTATTAAGCTTTATCTTCTAAGTATAATAACTATATAGCCTTATTTTATTAAGCTAAGTTAGCTCTTAATTTAAGCTTTTTTTATTTTTTTTAAACCTAATATATTTTATATTATTATATTTCTTATTTTTTTAAATAATACAATTACCCTTATAATATAAATTATACCTTTTAACTTTCTAATAACCTCTAGGTAATTAATAATTATTTTCTCTAGGTCTTTTAACTTAATTACTTATAATATAATAAATAAATTCCTCTAAGTATTATTATAAAGTAGCTCCTTTAACTTTGCTATTATAATTAATCCCTTATTTTTTTACTTTTTTTTTTTTATTATTACTAAAAAAGGCATTTAATATTTTAATATAGCGCTATATTATTATTATTATAGCTATAATAAAAAAGGAATTAACCCTCTTATAAATATTAAAGATATTATAGCTAGTAATAATAAGAATTTTTCTCTATATAGAGTATTAGGAATTAGAGAATTAAGAAGTTATAAAGAATTAGGAAGCTAACTCTGCGGTAGATTATTTACTTTATTATTACCTTTATTGCCCTCCTTATCTTCCTTATCCTCCTTATTATTATTATTAGTTATTATAATATCCTTATTATTACCCTCTATTATACCTCTTAGGTTATAAGCTACCTAAATTATCTTATTATTTACTATAGTAATAAGATAACTTATTAATAAATTATCTATAAATATTTCCTCCTATAAGTCTATTATAATATATAGACTAATAAGAAGTCTCTCTATTATAGCCTTATAGCCTTATTATAAAAATCTTTATTTTATTTTATTTTTATTCTCTTAGCTAAGATTAATATATTTAATCCTCTTATTATATCTCTTTTTTAATATATTATAAGTTTTATAAAAAATATATTAAAAGTCCTCTAGGTTTTATAGCTTATTTTTTATTATCTTATAAGACTAATTTTAATTTTTTTATTTTACTTTAAAGCTAAAAATAAAGCTTATTAATATATTTTTATATACTTTTTTCTTATTAATATTTAAATTATTATTTTATTAAGTTTCTAATAGTTTCTTAAAGAAATATAAAATCTACTTATTAGATTATCTCTAACCCTAGCTATTATAAGGCTTTAATATAATTAATTATATATTAAGATTATTAAGATAATATATATAATAAGCAAGTATTATAGATAAGTAAGTATTATAAAAATCCTAACCCTCCTTAGGAATATTATAATAAAAATACTATAAATTATCTAATTAATTAAAACTACTTATTATATTCTTCCCTAGATATCTTAATTACTACCTAATAGGTCCTTATATTATACCTAGGCTTACCGTAAATACTATAGCGCTAAATACCTAGTCTAATTAACCTCCCTTAACTACTACTCCTCGATAATTTAGCCGCTACCTATATATCTATATCTATTTAATTAATTACTTATCTTTTTTCTTTTACTATTATTACCCCTCTTTTCTATAGTCTAATCCTTTTTGCCCTCTAGCGCTAGCTTAGTATCTTATTTACTTATTAAAGGTCTTAGACCTCTACCCTCATAAGAGCTATCTCATATATAATTACCTTTATTCCCTTTACAAGAGACTTTAATACTTTAAGAATTAACTCTAGAGAGCTACTTTAGTGCCTTTTAATCTATCTTTTAAGGTATTTAGACTAAGATTAGGCCTTAAGTATAGTCTTTAGGGTCTTTAAAGCCTAAGGGGTCGACGATTTAGTTACCTCCTTAATCGGCGTTAGCGTCTATAGCTAAATATTAAGCTTTAAGACTATAGTTTCTAGGTTAAGAGGAATAAAGCTAGCTCCTTTAAAAGCCCCCTTAATATTTCTTTCTATTATAGTAGCCTTATATATAGCATAGAAGGCTAGAAAGAACTTAGTCTTTAAAACATAGGTTATAGAGTATCTAATTAATTACTTTATTTCTTAACTATAAGCTTACTTTAGCACGCTAAAGTATCTAATATTAAGAGGCTAAAGTAAATAAGATAAATAAGATAATATATAAAGCTAAATAATCTTTTTCTTCTTATAATATTTCTTAAATTTAATAAAGTAATAACTTTTATAGCTATTAAGGATTAAAAGATAATAAAAACTAATTAATTAATTAGCTATATATTAATTAAAGTACTTAAGCTACTTAAGACTAATCTTATTATTAGTCTAGCTATTTTAGGTTATTATAATAGCCTAATCGCCTAAGAGGTTACTTTCTTAGTACTAATTAACGAGGTAATATTAGCCCGCACTAATAATAAATAGCTAGATCGCCTAGCCTTCCGCATTAATTACTTAAATAACTATAATCTATTCCCGGTTTTTAGGCTATATTAATTTTAGCTTTAAATGCCTTTCTATACCTATAATAACTATTTTACTTATAATTATACCTATAAGAAAGCTAGTCTTATTAAAGTTATAGATATTATTTAATTAGATATTATATTTTGTGATTATATTTACTATAAGCTAAAATTAATCGCAGATAATAACTAGGTCTTTATATTTAGCTCTCTAGTAATTATATTTACAAAAGAAACATATCTTAAGGTCTAGGTATTACTTAATAAAGTTATAAGCCTAATGTATGCTAACTAATAGTATATCGTAGTTAGTAAGTAATTAATTAGTTATTTCTTTTATACTATATAGCTATAGGGGGAATCCTTGCGAATCTAGGTTAAGAATAAAGTAAATAAGGATATCTTCTTCTAGATTAGATAGCTTATATAAATTAGGGATAATATTACGTCGAGATTAGATGCCTTGCTGCCGGCGATATAAGGTATAATAGTGAATTATATATATTATTGCGGCGCGTTAGATACTTAGTTTTAGGTTATTTTAGAGGGTTTAAAGAGCTAGAAGGATTT
>RZGL01000063.1:0-132928 GCA_027886155.1 Fusarium paranaense
CTGATTCCACTGCCTATTCACCTCCTATCTCTATTACCTACCCTATAGTCTTTGAAGACTATATTTTCTCTATTTTTCAGTCTTTTACAATTATAAAGTGCCTTAGCGCTTTAGCTATAATCTTCTTTAAAGGAATTACTTTTATTTATTTTATTATATTATATCTTATCTCTGCGAAGTATTTAAACCCTTAGTTTAGCGGTATATATTAATAATTAAAATAGACCTTAATTATAAGATTAAATAATTTTATATACTAAATAGCCTCTAATAGCCTCTAGGGAGTATAGGCTTAGTAAGTAGGGTAATACTAAACTACCTTAGAGACCTAGTTTTATATATTATTCTAGAAATATCTCCTCTTTATAAGGTTATAGGTTACTTCCTTGCCCTTATAGCTATTATTAAAATAATATAATTTAATTAACTTTTTTTATATCTCTAGGTTATTTATTATTAATAGGGGTAAATTATATTCTTATTTTAGCTATTTCTATAAATATTATTTTTAAATAAAAAAAAAAGTATTTTTTTTTTAAATTATTATTATTATAAATAAATTAAATTTTTAGGCTTCTTAAAGATATATAGGTATTTAGTTATATCTTTATGCTCCTAGGAGTAAATATTATTTAAGATATTAGGTTCCTTATTAATATAAATTATATTAAGGTAAAGATTAATAAAGTCCTTAATATTTCCTTTAACTTATATATCTATTTAATTAAATAATCTTATATACTTTTATAATAATCTATTAGCTATATAATTCTTTTTTCTAAGTATATATCTAATTATAAAATTAAAGAAAAAGATATAATTAATTTATCTTAAGATAAGGGAATTAGGTATATTATTTACTTTATTATTAATTTAATAAATTAATACTTATAAATTAGTCTTAAAGATAAAGAAAATACTATAAATTATGCCTTTAAGGTAATAAAAGGCATAGAGAATTACCTTATATTCTCTTTTTATTATATTATACTTAGTTTTAGCTAGGTTTTATAATCTAGATTTAAATTAGATTAGTTTTTATTTCTTATTAATTACTTATATTAAAATATATCCCTAGCTTAATAGGCTTATATTAACTATAAGGATTACCTCCTTAGCTTCCTTAAAGTAATTAAGAGTAATAAAAATTAATAAAGCTATAACCTTTTTCTTTAATATTTTTATAGCTTCTTCTTAGTTTAATCCTTAAATAAACTTAATATCTTTTTTTAATAAGTTAATTAAAGCTTTTATAATTTAAGTAAATTATTTAATTTATTAATAATAATAACCTATAATACTAAGAAAAGACCTTATTTTTCTTATATTAAGGTAAACTTCTTACTCTAAAATCTTTATAACTTTTTTTTCTTTTAGCTTTTTCTTATAAGTCTTATAAAGGTAATTAATAATTATTATTATTTTTTTATAAAATTAAGACTTTTATCTTATAATTATATAGCCTAATAGCTTAATATTTATTAATATTTTATTAATATTAATTAAATACTTTAAAATAAAATAATATATTCTTAGTATTACTTTCTCTTTATTATAATTTATTATAAGTCTTTTAATATAAATATTATTTAAAAAAGATTAATAAATATTAGGGATTAAATCTCTTAAGATTTAAAGGATATTTTAAGTAAACTAGGCGATTAAGTTTATAACTCTTTATAATAATATATATATTCTTAGTAATCTAATTAATATTATAAAACTAATTAAGTCTTTATTAACTTTTATTAGTTTTATTTAATTATACCCTAAAAAGAAATCTAAGAGTAATAATATCTTATATATAATAAAATTAATAGAGAACTTATTATAGCTTAGAAAGATAAGGCTATCTTATATTATATATTTATTTATTAATATAATTAAATTAATTAATTAAAATTAATTATCTTTTTTTTAAATAAAAAAGAATAGGTTTCTATAGGAGCTATAACCTTCCTTAAGGATCTCTCTCTCTATCTAGGTTCTTAATAGCTTAATAACCTCTTTCTTATATCTTTTAGGAATAGATATACCTTTTACTTATTAGGCTCTATGCTTAATAACCCTAATAACTTATAGTAATATAATTAATAGGTTTAGTTTCTTATACTCTAAAAACTCTTATATAAATATTATTTCTCTATTATATATAATCTTAAGGAATATATTTAATTTTTTATATATAAAGGTATTATTTATTTAATTAATTAATTCTTAGAGTTATTTTTTATAAATCTAGGCTCTTTACTTAATATTTAAGAATTTTAATATAATTTAATCCTAATATTTTAAACTTTTTTATAATTTTTTCTTTATTTTTTTTTATTTTTTTATTTTTTATTTTAAATTACTTTTTAAAGTAGATTTATTTAATAAGATATTATCTCTTAGGTAGATCTTAATGCTTTTTCTTTTATAAAGAATATTAATTAAAATTTCTTTTAATTTACCTTAATTAAGTAAATCTTTTTTTTTTTTATTTTATATTTTTTTCTTATTTATTTTTTAATTAAATAATTTATATCCTTAAGGGCTATATAATATTACTTAATTATTTTTACTTTAATAATATTAATTACTTTTTTCCTTAATTCTTAATTTAATTATTATAATAATACTAAGATATTATTTAATTTTAAATTACTTTTTTAATTAACCTTAGGTTTAAAAAGAAAATTAATATTTATTTTAATAATATATTATTATTTACCTTATAAGTTAAGGCTTCTTATTTAATAAAACTTATAGCTAAGGTAATAATATAAATATTACTTAATTAATATTAAAAAAATATAAAATTATCTTTTATTAAATAATTAAATAATACCCTCGCTAAATAAATAAATAATATACTAAGAATAAAAGGAATTAAGATTCCCTTAGAGGGTATTATATATATTCTCTACTAGATCTATATATTACCGAGGTATAATTAGATAATAGTCTAACTTAGTATAATAATTTAATCCTAAGAGAAAGATATAATTAAGGTATAAGTTAGAGCTACCTTAAGGCTATAAGCCTTTATAAGTTCTTATAAAATAATATTTCCTTTAGAGCTTATATTTATTATAGCTTTAATAATTTTACCCTCTAGGTTATTAAGTCTTATAAAAATATAAGGTAATTCTTAGGATTAAATAACTTTCTTACCTTAGCCCTTAATTATTAACTTAATATTATTAATTATTTAATTAATTAGTTTTTTACTCTTAGCTATAAATATAGTCTTTCTTAAGGTCTCTATTTAATTTTAATAAACTTTTATTATTTTTATTTTTTTATTTATTATACTTATATTAATTATAATAATATAATCTCTAGGCTAAAGGTTTTTTATATTATTATTAGTTTAATTAGTTTAGCTTATTTTATTAATAAGAATTATATTTATATTAGCTCTCTCGCTAATTACTACCTAATAGGCTTCTCCCTAGTTTTACTTATTAACTTAGACTATATTAATATTATAGGCCTTCTAATTAAATAGTTCTTATCTTTCTCTAGTAATATATAGCATAAGTTTAATATAAGTAATCTACTCTATGCTATTAATAATATCTTAATAATCTTTTATTACCTCTTTACCTAGCTAAGGTAATAATATAAATAGCTTATTAGCTAGAATTAAGATTTTCTTTATTTAATAATTATTTCTTAGCTCTTATATAATTAAAGCCTATTTTTCCTTAAGTATTTAAAACCTCTAGTTTTTCTTTTTATTTATAATAACTAGTTTCTTAATTAAAATTAACTTCCTAATTAGCTAAATAGCCTCTTATACTTTAATAATATCTTTAATATAAACTCTCTTTCTTATATTAATATTAATAATAATAATAATAATAATAAGTATCTAAGGCGCTATTAATTAATTAAATAATATAGGGTCTTTATTAACTAAGATTATATTAATAGAGGTTCTAGGCAATAGGTTCTAACTATTTAAGATATCTTAGTTTTTATATATAATTTCCTTAGGTAATTCATTAAACCCCTTAGGGGATTTATACTTTAAGCAATAAAGATTTAAGGCCTTAGGGTTTTTTTAAATAAAATTATTAATAATATTATTCTTAGGCTAGGTTAATATAAACCTAAGTCTAGCTTTATTATATTATTTAAGCTACCTCGCTAATAAGTATAAATCTAATTCTAAGAAATATATTAATTAATTATAAATAAGTTTTTAAACTTTAAACTTTTTAAATTAATATATAAGATTTAATAATAATATTATATTACCCCTTTTAAGAAAAGCTATTTTACCTTAAGGGTTATAACTTATAATATTAATACTTTTATTATAAGCTAGGTTAATATAGGTATTAAAGAAATAATTTCTTCTTATATAATACTAATATATTATATTATTTTAATATTTATCTTATCTTAATTTATAGGCTATATATATATAGAGATTCTTATAGTTCTAGGGTTAATTAAATAATATAGTATTAATTCTAAAGGGTTAGCTTATCCCTATAGTAGCCTACTTATTACTTTCCCTTTAGATAATTTATATAAGCTATAGCTATATTTTTTACCCTTTTGCTAGATTAATTAAGAGCTAGGTTAGTTATATAGTAAGGTTATTAATCTTTAAGCTAATTACTTTATTAGGCTTTTTTCTTAGGATCTTAGGGGTCTTAGTGCTTTTTATAAAGGGGTTAGAGCTTCTTAGAGAGGTTAGGGCCTAAGTAATTTTATAAGTATTTTTCTTATTTCTAAAGTAATAGGTCTTTTTAATCTTAATCTTATTTTTATAATATTATTTAATTATATCTATAAGGTTATAATAGCTTATAATAATAAGTTCCTTAATACCTTTATTATATCTTTTATAGATCTTATTAATAATTTCCTTAGGTAATACTTTATAAATAACTTAGGATTATATATAAGAGTCTATTTATTTTTTATTAATTTATTTAAAGAGATATTAATATTTATTTAATTATTTAATAATAGCATAAAAGTTAACCTTTAATTAAACCTTATTAAATATTTTAAGCTTTTTTTTAATTATTTTAATTTAATTAAAGTCTTTATTTATAAATAACTCTTTTAGCTTCTCTTAGGCCTCCTCTTAGTTAAAGCCTTTTATAACTTATTAGACCTCCCTTTTAATCTTAAGGTTAATATATAATTTAAAAAGTCCTAGCTTCTTTTTTTTAAAAATATTTATAAGTTTTACTTATTAATTAAAGTTTTATAGGTATTTAATTATATTTTTCCCTTTAAAAGTAAAAAATAAATAAAGTAATACTATAAATAAAAGACTATTTAATCCTTTAATTATAAGTTCTTAAAATAAATTAAAAAAGGCCTTATTAATAGCTATCTTAATATTATTCTTAGCCTTTATGCCTTAGCTAATATTACTTTTTAGTATAAGGTTAAGGCCTTTATTATTCTAAGCTATTAGTTTAATATTTATAGTTATTATTATTTAATTAAATAGTTCTAAGTTATTATAATATCTTTATTTTTAATTTATATTAATAAGAGAGTTAAAAAATCTTATTATAAGGGTTTCTTTAAATACTATTAGGATTAAGATAAGAATAATAAGGATTTTACTTCTTATAAGCTACTAAGTAAGTATTCTAATAACTAAGACCTTTTATTATTATATTATAAGTACCTTTATAAGTAATCTAAGTAAAGGTAGCCTATTAGCTCTAATAAAGAGAGGTTTCTTTTATACTAGCTATAGGTTTAAAATACCTACTTTCTTAGTATTTATAATAGGCAGGTTTTTTCTATAACTAGTATTTACTTTATATAAGATATAAGAAAGGTCTATATTAACTCTAAGTATCTAAGGTAATCTAATTAAATAGTTTTAATCTTTTAGTAATTAGGGGAAAAATAAAATTAAGCTATAGCTAATTTTAATAATAGCTAAGCGATTTTTAAGGTCCTCTTAATTACTTATTTTATCTTTTTTATTATAATTCTTTAATATCTTATATTCTTAATCTTATAGAAGTAATTATATTTATAATCTATTAATTAGTAATATAAAAGTATACTCTCTTATTTAATTAATTAGTTTAATTAACTTAGGTATATATTAATTATTAGAAAAATAAAAGTATTAAGAATCCTATATAAGGGC
Source organism: Fusarium paranaense (assembly GCA_027886155.1). Lineage (NCBI taxonomy): Eukaryota > Fungi > Ascomycota > Sordariomycetes > Hypocreales > Nectriaceae > Fusarium > Fusarium paranaense. The sequence continues at coordinate 6,128 of RZGL01000063.1, forward strand.
ATTAGATTTATTAAAAGAATATAATATACTATTTATAACCTAAAACTTAGAATATAATTTTCTTTAAGTAATTTTCTAAAGGGGGATTTTATATATTTCTTTATAGATTAAATATTATATAAAATAATAAGGGTAATTAATTAATTAATAATAATAAAGATCCTTTTTAAGAAGAGAGCCTAAAGCTCCCTTATTCTTAGATTAGCCCTAAAGAAAATAATAATAATTAAAGGTCAAAGGCCTTTAATTTCTTTTCTATATATAAGAAATTACCTAGTGGCCTAAAACGGCTTAGCACCTATTTCCCCTAACTTAGTATTATCTTAAATAAAAAAATAAGTTATATTTAATAATATACTTAAAGGTATTAAGTATAACTAAGTTATATTAATAATTAAGCTAACTAATATATAAGAAAATACTAATAAATATACTTTATATACTTATTAGCAGCTTATAATTACAAGTTATAGCTTATAATAAGTTATAAGTTTAATTATAAGTCTTTTATAATAGCTCATAGTATATACCTTTAAAATTATAAGTTATTTAATCTAATTAACTAATCCTAGATATAGTATATAACCTTAGATAGTGCTATAATATAAGGTCCCCTTTTTATTAGTTCTTATCCTTAAGATTGCTTCTTATAGTAATGTTTCTTAATATATAACTTATATTTATAAAAACCCTGATTTTATATATTAATATAATACTAAAATCTAAGGCTATTTATAACTATAAAGCATAAGCTGTCTTTATTAAAAATACTATATTCCTAGTTATATCTTATAATTATAATAAGCTATAGTAATTAAGGTATTAGGCTAAGAAAAGCTATAAATACTATGCCTAATATACCTATTAAGGTTATTAATATAATACTTATAATATTATAATCTTTAATAATATATATATTTTATTATTAAAAGTAAAAATATATTAATATTTCTTATTTTTTAATAGCTAATTATCTTAGTTAAAAAAAAATTATTTAAAATAAGTAAAAAGGGTTATAAAGTTAAAATTAATAACTTTATAGTAATAAATAAATAAGTAATTAAGCTATTTAATAGATCTTTATAATTAAAAGAAATAATTAATAAAATATAAGAAGGAAATACTTTATTAAAATATTAAGATATTAGATAAGTTAAAAATACTAAAAAATATAAAGTCTTTTATTGCTATAGAGGCATCGCTAGCTAAGGCTATAAATATTATTAATTAAGGTAAGCTCTTAGTTTTTTTTATTATTAATAAAGTTCTTTAGTAATTATTATATACCTATAAGGCATTTTAATAATTTTTATATATTTTCTAAGTCTATGGAATTCCTTTATTTATAAAATATATTATATTATTACTAATTTTATTTATATTAAGGATATTTTTTATAATATATTTTCCTAATTTATTAAATTTAGTTTTTAATTTATTATTAATCTTAATTTAAATACCATTTTCTATTAATTTAAGTAATAGAATATAAAAAATTAAATAAAACTAAACCTTAAATAATAAGTCTAATTTATAATTATATTTTAAGACTTTTTATTTAATCTTATAAAGTCTCATATATTTATAATTATATTTTAAGACTTTTTATTTAATATTATAAAGTCTAATATATTTATAATTATAGTTTTTTTTTAAAATATTAATCCTTTAATTCTTATTTTATTAATATAATTTATTATTTTATTTCTAAGAAACTTAAGTATTATTTCTATTTCTTTATATAGATTTTTTAATTAACTATTAATAAGGATTATTTTAAGGGTAATAATTATATCTCTTATTTATTAATAAATATCTAAGATAAATCTAAAATTAAGATATATTAATATAATTATTATACCTTTATTTATAGTTATATTATAAGCTAACTAAGTAGGTAATAGCCTTTTAACTTAATTAATTTATTTATAATTAATATAATATTAAACATATTATTTTAAAAATTTAATTTATATATTTTATATATTTATTTATTTCCTTATAATATATAATAAAGAGTTTATATTTAATTTCTAAATTATAAGAGAAAAATAATAAATACTTTAAAGCTCAATCCTTTAAGGTACCTCTTAGAAATTATAAGTCTTTAGTAGGTTATAGATTTCTAAAAGGAAAAAAAATAAGATTAAAATTTAATATTTATTTACTTAGGAAATATAAGGGTTTTTATAAGGAATTCCCTAAGAATTCCCTTAAATTTCCCTTAGGGAATCTTAGGGGAATTTCTTAGGAATTTCTTAGGAATCTTTTTTAAGAAAAGTAAGTCTCTTAGTAAGGGAATTCTATAAGAATTCCTAAGGAATTTCTTAGCCCTTCTTATTATATAATTCCTAAGGAAATCTATTATAATTTCCTTTATTTATAATTAATATTATCTTTAATACTTATATATTATTTAATAAAGTATAATATAATAGCTTAATTATAAAGATTAATATAAAAGAATTTATTATATTTTTTTTTATATTTATACATATTAAGTTTTTTTTTTACTTCTTAATATCTTTAGGTATTATTATTATATATATATTTTATTATTACCCTTAGGCTTTTTTTCTTAATTTAATTCTAAGCTATTCCTCTTATAATTTATTTATATTATTATTTATCCCTTAGGCTTTATTTTTATTCTTTTATTTATTTTTATTTTTTTTAGCTAAGTATATATAAGGCCTTATATAATAATTATATATATTACTTTTATTTTTTTAAAAAAACATATCTAAGTTCTCTTAAAATTATTAATCTTAGTATAAAAAAACTAAAATTAGCTATAATATAAGGTCTTAATAAATTATAATATTTTATTAAATAAAATAATAAAACTCTTAAATCTTAGGGTATAAATTCATAATAGTAATAATATTAATAACTTAATAGCTTATAGCTTTTACTTATTTAATAGCTTTTAAAAAAATATAATAAAATAATATCTAAGTTAATAAATATAAACTTTTATATAATAGCTTAAATAAATAATAATATAATAAGGTTAATATTTAATAGCTTATAAATAATAAGGTTTATAATTAATATAAAATCTTTGTTAATTTCTAATAAATATATTATATTAAATATAATTAAGCTTTTTTAGATTTTTCTTAAATTTATTTAAGCTTAATATTAAAGCTTATTATATAAGTTATATTAAAAAGTAATATAACTTAATTAATAAAGATTAGTTAGAAATATTAATATAATTTATTTTTAACTTAGAAATATTTCTTAAAGACTATATAATTAGTAAGGAATTTTTTTTAAGCTATAATAATAATTTTATTAGTTATTATATAGACTTTAATTAGCTAAAAGGGATTATAATTTTTATTTTTATTATTATTATAAGTATTATCTTAGTTTCTTTTATTATTATAAGATTTATTTTAATTATAGTTTATATTAACTATATTTAATCTATTACTAAAGTTATAAGAGATATAATTTAATTTATTATTACTTTTAAATTTAAACCTAAATATAAATATAATTAACTTATTAGATTTTTATATATTATTATATTTAATATATATTTAATTAAAAAACCCTTTAATAGTTTTAATATTACTTAAGTTATAAAGTTTTATTTTAGCTATTTTTATAGTTTTTTTAAAAACTTTTAATTTACTAAATATATTAATAGTTTTAAAAAAGATATAAGCTATCTTAATAAGTCTTATTATATTATTAATAATAATATTATTTTTAGGCTTATAGTTTCTTTTTAATTTTTTATTAATATAAATAATATTAATAATCTCTTATTAGCTTATATACTTAGCTAAATATCTTTAAATATTTAATAATACCTTAGATATTTATCTTTACTTCTAAGAGAATATATTTTATATACCTTAGGTAATACTTATATAATACCTTATTAAGAGAGACCTTAATTATTAAGCATTAGTTATTATTATATATAAAAGTAGCCTCTAAGAGTTATATTACCTAATAAGTAAGCTTATCTCTTATATATACTCTTAGGTATTTTTCTAAGGTTTAATATATTTATTTTATTTATATATTTATTTATAAGTAATAAATAATTAATAATTAATAAAATATTACTTTTCTTTTATTAACTTTACTTAGAATTTATTAATACTAAGTTTATTTTTATTACTTATAATACCTTTAGGTATATTAAAATAACTTTTTATATATATATATAATAATATTACTAAGCTAATAGCTTTAAGCTTTTTTATAATTAAAATAAATATTATATATTTTATTATATAATATATAATAATTAATATAATATTATAGCTCTTATTATTATTATATATTTTTTCTAATAAGCTAATTATAAAATTAAGACTAATCTCTTAAAATAAATATAATAAAAGTAATAGTAATTAGAGTTTATTATATAGTTTATACCTTAATATATAAATACCTTAATATATTAAGTAACTTTTAATATATTTATAAATATTATTTATTATACTTAGCTAATAAAATTTTCTTTTTATTAGGTCTAAGGTCTTTTAAGTACTTATATATTTTACCCTTATATTATTATAATATTAATAAAGTATTTTTAACCTTAAGGCTTTTTACTTTAAGATAATTAATTAATCTTTATATTATAATAATCTAGGCTTATTAATAATATAATCCCTATATTTATTAATAATCTTATATATCTTATTTTTTAGCTTTTTATATTATTAATCTTAGCTTTATAGTTTTTTAATTAATATTTTTAGCTTTTTAAATAGTAATAAAAAAAATTATTTTATTCTTTATAAGTTATTTTATAATAAGGTATAAAATATATTACTTTAAAATAATAACCTTAGCTATAAATAATTCCTTAGAGATTTAATTAAAGCTCTTTATTTCTTAAGTAATTTATTATATAATAATCTTTTTTTACTTAGCCCTTTAGCGCCTAATACTAATTATAGATATAATATAATAAGTATTACTCTTTAGTATATTTATTATAAGAGATAGGGCCCCTTAATATAGCTTTAATAGCATATATATATATAGCTATAACTTAGGTCTTGCCCTTAAGGCTAGTAATAATATATTAAAGCTAGCTTTTTAATTAATATAAAAGGTATATTCTTATATAATATTTTTCCCTTTATATAATCTAGCTACCTTAATAAGCTATTAGTAGGGTTTTTACTCCTAGGCTAATATTAGATATTAATATTAAAGGCAAAGAGTTTATAGACTTATCTTATTAGCTTACCTCTTAATTCTTTTAGTAATACTTTTATAATACCTATAAGGGCTTAATAATTAATAAAAATTAAGAATTTCTCTAAGAGGCCTTATAAATAATAACTCTAGTATTTAAGGCTATTAATTATAACTAATAACTCTTATTACTTTATAGTTTAGTTTTACTTTATATATTAAAGCTTTTATAATTAATAAGTAATTAGTTATTATTAAGAGTTTATTAATTAAGTAAAAATACTTAAGATTATTTTAATTAATATATTTATTTTAATTTTAATTAATTTTAATAAATCTTAATTATAAAAAAATAATTATAAAATATAAAATATATTTAAGGCTTTTAAAGGTATAATTAATCTTTATAAATTAATTAAAATCTATTATTTCTTTTTATTTTTATTACCTTTTAGTTATTTTATTAAAAGACTTATTATTACTAAGTAATATATAATAAATTTCTAATAAAAATTATAAAACCCTAAAAAGATTTATATATTTTTAAAGGAGGTTAATATTAATTATTTCTTAATTAAGTTAATATATAAAGGTTTTACTTAAATACCCTCTTATATAATAATATACCTAAGGAATTTAATATTTTATTAATAGAAATTATATTTAAATAGCTTCTTATAGAATTATATTTTAATAAGCTATTATAAAACCTCTTATAAGTAATAAATATACTTTTCCTTAATCTAAGAATATATAAGGATATTATTTATATATAAGATAAATATATATTAAATAAATTAATAAGTAATTAATAAATATATATTTAGAAAATAATTAATATATTTATTAATCTAAATAATATAATAATATACTTAAAATAGCTATATTTTATATAAAAAGTAATCTTTTAATAGTTTTTTTTATTAACTTTAATTTTATAATAAGTATTATAAATATTAATCTTAGATATATATTTAGCTCTATAAAGCCTCTTTAATAAATTATTAATAAATAAAAAGATATAATAATTCTTAATTATTACCTTATTTAACTCTTTATAATTTATATAAAGTCTTAGCTTTTTATTTTTTTTAAGAATAAAAAGTATTAATATATTAGCCTTACTTATAGAGTATTATATATATTTATTTTCTATGTTTTCTATAATATATCCTTAAAAAGCCTAATATTATCTTTTATTTATAAGGTATAATAAATTATATAAGGGTTTTTTATTATTAATTAGGTTAATTTTATATATAGCTTCTATAACTATTAATATATTTTTTATTATTTATTTATTAAAAAACCCTTTTAGTCTTTTAAGTTTTAGAGAAAGCTCTTTAGGTATTTCTATAAGTATACTTACTTTATCTTTAAGTATTTATTAAATAAGTTCTTTTAATATAAAAAATACTATAATATATAATATATATATATATTTTATTTTTAATATTCTCTTAAGTAAAAACTATTAAATTAATAATAATAATTATAATATAATAGTATTTATTTATAATATAATTAATTATTATATTTTCTTACCTTATTAATAATTATAATAAAATAATATTATATATATTATTTTTAAACTTTAACTTAGTTAATATTTATTATACTTTTTATAACTTATTATATAATTTAATAAAAAAGAAAATTAATAAATAAGTATTTCTTAGGTATATCTTTTTTCTTTTAAAAAACTTAAGTCTAAGAGCTATATAGTTTTTTATTAATTTAAGGCTAAGCTTTTATATAAGCTTTATATTAATAATATTAATCTCTATATTAATATTTATAAGGACCTTAATCTCTTCTTTAGCTATACCTTAGAAAACTATTATAAAGGCTATAATTACCCTTTTAATTAATATTTATTTTTATATAAATAAGAATAAAAATTTAAGTTTAACTTTTATTTTTTTTAGTTTTTTAATAAATTAAGCTCTTAGGCTTTAACTATATTAACCTTTATTAATAACTTATTTTTATTTCTAAGGGGGGTTTAATGTATAAAGAGGTTATAGCTATTTATATATATCTTAGTATAATATATTTAGGTCTTATAGCCTAAATAGCTATATTTAGTATATTTTAATAGTAGCTTATTTCCTTTTTTTCCCTAATATAGTACTAATATAAGTATATTTAAATTACTTATATTATAATAACTTTATTTTAATATAAGATATAAAAAATACTTAATAAAAGAATTTCCTTTAAAGCTTCTTTTATAGCTTAAGCTATTAATAAAATAATACCTTTTACCTAGCTATTTAGTATTATTTTAGAATTACTTCCTCTTAGAATAGCTATTTTAATTAATAATCTAAATCTAGAGGTATTTAATTTCTTATATAATATAATAAGCCTTTATAAGAGGTATTTTTATTTCTTAAGCTTTTTTTTTATTTTATTATATAAGTTATAAAAGAAATAATAAGCTATAGTCTTATTTTTTTTATTTTTCTAATAAGCTCTTATAAAATATATATTAATAAGTAAAATACTATATTAATACCTTATTAGGCTTTTAGCTTATAGTTATAAGTTAATCTCTTATTTACCTTTCTTAGAGCTTTAAATTAATATATTATTTTTATATAAATACCTTAAACTCTTTTTATATAGGTTTTTTTACTAAGCCTAAGATATGATTATATTAATTAGTCTATAATAAGTAAATAAATTTATCTATTATTTACTTAATTTATTACTTTAATCTTATTTTTATATATAATTAATTACTTATATTAATTACCTTAAGCTAGTTATTAATATTAATAATAATAGCCTCTTTAATTAATAACTTATAATTATATCTAGGTGCCTTTTATAATTTCTTAGTTAGTTACTAGCTAGTTAGTCTATAAGGCACTCTAGGATCTTTAATAAAAGGTTTTTTTCTTTTTTCTTTTTTACTTATCTCCTTTTCTTTTATTCCTTATACTTATAGCTCTTTCTTAACTTATTTAATAAGGTTAAGATTAAAGATAAAAAAAAATAAAGTTACTAAGGTTAACCTTTATCTCCCTATTAATAAGATATCTGTTTTAATATAAGACCTTATTAATTATAATAATTCTAATATTTATAGCTATTTTATATTAAGGAGGTTTATAATATTTACCTTATTTATTAGGAATAGGCTATTATAGGGTTAGATTATAGGTAATAATAAATTATAATATCTTTTAATCTCTTAGATTAGCTCTTTAAGGTTTTTTTAGTTAAGAAGATTTAATAAGGTATTTCTTAGGTTATTCTCTATAATAACCTATAGAGTGGGTAACTATCCTAGAGAGTAATATAATTCTCTTAACCCTTTTATCTTAATTTTGCGCTAATTATTTGTTAAGAAGAAATTAAAGAATTATAAGATAATAAACCTTAATAGCTAGATTAAGGTAAAATTATAGATTAAAGGTAAGTCTCTTATATATATAAGACTTTACTTTATTAAATCTTCTATAATAGCTTAACTATAGACCTCTTAGGAGGTCCCTATGTATATAATATCTAGCTAGGGTTATCCCGATTAGTTAGCGGCTTTAATAGCTACCTTATATCCTTATATTAAACTATAAGTTATTTAGTCTAATTAGCTAATCCTATATATAGTATATAACCTTAGCTAGTATTATAATATTATAGTTTATTTTATAACTTATTATAAGTTATAACTTATAATTATAAGCTGCTATTAAGTATATAAAATATACTTATTAATACTTTCTTATATAATAACTAACTTAGCTATTAATATAACTTACTTATACTTAATACTATTAAGTATATTACTAGATATAATAACGCTCTTTATTTAAGTATTAGGCGATTAGTCCCCTTGCTAATATAAACCTAGTATAACTAGTTTACCTCTTAGGAACTATATAATTATTATACTTTGGTTAAATATATTAAAATAAAATATTTAAGAATTTTATTTATTTATTTATTATTATATTTTCTATTAAGTCCCCTTTTTAAGTATTTATTTTAGGCTTATAAGTGCCCCTTATATACACTCTTATATTACTTACCTTAGATATTAATTAATAAGACTAGAAGTCTTAAAATAATATATAATTAAGCTATATTTTATAATATATAAATATAACCTATATAATTAATATTATAAATACTTATAAGTTACTTAAGGACTAATTTAATTAAATCCTTTATAAGAATGTTTCTCTTAGGAGAAATTAAAAATCTTTATAAAAATAATATAATTAAGTTTTATAAAATAATTATAATATTTATTAAAAATTATAATACTAATAAGAGGATTATAATATCTTAAAAATAAACCTTAGTTAAACTTTAACTAAGAAGTTATAAATATATATTAAACTTAAAAGTAATAAATTTAAAAAAAAAACCTAACTAACTTAATTTTTAATATTATAATAAAATATATAAATAAAAGAAAATACTTAAAAAAAAATTATAAAAGAAACTAAGTAAACTATTTCTTAATTAATCTAATAATAAAAATAAGAAATAAAAATAAAAAATAAAAATAAAAAATAAAAATAAAAAAAGAAATATATTAATATATATTAATAATATATTATAATTACTTATAGCTAAATTATACCCCTAAGAGCTTAAGTTTTATATTTAAAATAGTAAATATATATTAATAAAAGATATCTATACTCTAGCTAATAAACTAGAAGATAATAATAAAGAGATAATAAGGCAAAGAGCTATTATTATTAAGCTAGAGAAAAAATAAGGCAAGGCAATAGATAGATACTATTATTACTACATATAGATTTTAAAGCTCAAGGTAATATATAATAAGCTAGAAGCTTATATAAATGCCTTAATGTTAAAAACTTAGTCGCCATAAGTAAAAGAAAGCATAGACGCTATGAAAAGCAAAGAAATCGATATTATATCTAACTAGTAGATATAGTTATGTAGTTACAGTGAGGTTTAGATTCAGTGTCTGTTATCCAAACGCAGCAAGATAGAAGATATTAAGAAAACATATAAATTCAATAGCCTTGAGTCTATAGAACTAGACACTAATAATAATAGAATCATCAATCTTTGTTCTCTTCAAGAAATCCCTGAGCCCTAAAAGCTCTCTCTAAAATTTCTCGAATAACCTGTTGTTTCCGGAAATTATACTGCATCACTGTCTCTCCAAATAAATTGCTCTTTTCCATCGCTTCCATCTTCGCTCGTGCGTACAGCTCTCTGTCGTCCTCGTGCGTAGTGAGCCATTCTTTCATAATTTGATGCCTGACTAATTCGGCCGTTCCATGTGCGAATACATGTAAGTTGCAGTAATAAGGATTGTTCGTATTGAAGAAGCGGTGCTCGTACCACGTAGGTTCACGCGTCAGGAACTGGAAACCTTTAGACTCTAGGGCTGGGATGTAGGTGGCTTCAGCGGTCGGATCTGGGACCGTCAGGTCAATGTCGATAATAGCCTTAGCCGGTAGGTTAGGTACGGCAGTCGACCCGACATGGCTGATGCTTAAGGCTTTATGACCGAGGGCTTCCTGAATGATCGATTTGAGGGCCTGAAACTGCTGTGGCCAGGCAGGATCCGGTGGCTCAATCTTCAGAGGAAGCTTCTCGAATGTGCGCTTCCCAACGCGCTGAACTATAGAGGGATCGTACTCATAGTGCTTCAGCACATCTTGGATCGAACAAGTCATGATAAAAAGTCCTATACTTCGGTCTGTATAGTAGAGGTTGTTAACTTTTAAAAAAATTTAAGACAAGTGTTGCGGCTAATCTGGATATATAGATATATCTATCCATATCTTGATATGTGAATTTTTTTTTTTTCAGTCGGTGTGAGTCATCCGGCCAGCGACTGTGGGTCCTCAAACATGTACGACCGGCCGTATGATATATCACGTGATCTTATTTGTACGGCCGGTCGTACATGTATGAGGACCCAGCGACTGTGTATATGCCACATCGGTATAAAAATGGGCTAATTTGGAAGGAATTACAGTCTAGATGGACGGACACTGAACCTAAACCCCACTGTATTCTATGTGGGGAAATAGCACTATCTTCCAGAATAATGTTCTACTGGGAGTATGCATTGACTTAGTCAAGCTTTCGTAAAGTTGATATAGACTTATGGGGATGAAATTACCTAAAGCGGTGGTATAGGAGACTACTTGCCTCCGTCACGATAGGGGTACCAAAAGTAGGCCCCCTGATGGTATCTACTAGCACCCCTATGTTTAAGAGGTATAGAAAGCGGTCCCTGGGATAGATATACTTTGTTCTACGTATACGCGAGAAATAGCCTAATTTTAAGGATACTAGCTATATAAAAGTATCTAGGTTTATTTACTTCTTTAAGCCTATAACTCTCTAGCTTTTATTTATCTTAAACTCCTTAAATTAAATTAAAATATTTAAAATTACTAAGCCCTAGGATGATAAAGACTAATTAGCTAAGAGATAATTCCCTTAACCTATAGGCTTATATTATTAACTTTTATTCTAAAGTATATTGTTATAGATCCCTTGGCTCTGGCAAGGGGTCAAAGTACTGCTGAAAGCGGAGGGCAGATAGCTAACTCTGGCAGCTATCTCGTTAAAAGAAACATAAGTCACAATGCAAAAGAGGCATATAAAGGTAATCTAAAGTCTAAGTTGCTAATCCTATCTAATGGCTGCTGGATCCGACTGTCATAGAGCAAGACTCGTCACGTGGGGTACCCCTCTGACTAGGGCATGTAATATATATATTATAACTCTAAGGAAAATTACTTTAACTTTCTTAATATGCTTTTATTATAGGTTTCTAATTTATAAAACCTATTATTTTAAGCCCTTTAATACTACTTTAAGCTATAAAAAAGCTACTTATTAATACTATATTTTAGTTTATATAATAATAAAATAATATAAGTATATTAGCTCTAAGTTTAATAACTTTAATTTTAATATTAAAACTAATTTTTATTTAAATATTAGTAATTGCTTATTTAGCTTTATAAAAAGTTATAAATATAATAATAATAATTAGGGCTTTAAAAAATTAGCTTTTATAAGGTATACCTTAATATTAATCTTATATAATCTTCCTAGGGCTATTAATAATAATATATCCCTTCTAGGGTTAATTTATTATATCTCCTAGATTTTTAATAATTTATATATTATTATTACTAGACTTTTTAATTCTAATATCTAATAAGAGATAAATAGTAATTATTAGTAATTAGTAATACTTATATTAGGCCCTTATGGCTTAAAGCCTTATAAGGTCTAATTATATTATAATTTATTAACTAAGATAAATATAATATACCTTTTAGCCTAATAGGCTAGAAATATAAGCTATTATAGCTTATATTCTCTTTTATATAATAAATAATAATTTTTTTATAATATTAAATATTTAATTTTTATTATAATTAAAATAAAAAAAAAAGATATATAAATATTATAAAAAATATACCTTATAATCTAAATATATATTATATATATTATCTACTATAGGAACTTATAACCCTTATAGGTATCTTTTTTAATTAAGAAACATATTATATAGATCTTAGCTATAAGGGCTTAAGCTCTAAAAGGTCCCTTATAGCTTTTGCTAAAGGTACTAAGAATAATATTAATCTTAAAGTGCTAGTACTTATTAGGCCCTTATAGCCTAGGGCCCTATAAGGCCTAATTATGCTATAACCTATTAACTAAAATAGGGGTAGTAGATCTTTTAGCTTAATAGCCTAGAGGTATAAGCTATTAGGGTTTATATATTTTTTTATATAATAACTTAGGCTTATAATTTATTAATATAATTTTATATAAAAGACATAGATAATATAAAATAAAAAGGTTAATATATATAATTTTATTTTTTATAAATATATAAAATAAATCTTAATTATAAGGAATAATAACTTATATCTTATAAAAGCTCTTTTAATATAAAAGGTTTTTTATAAATAAAATTATAATAAAATCCCTTAGGAATTATATAATAAGAAGGGCTAAGGAATTCTTAGAAAATTCTTATAGAATTCCCTTACTAAGAGACTTACTTTTCTTAAAGGAATTCCTAGGGAATTCCTATAGAATTCTTTTATTAAAAGACCTACTTTTTCTAAAAGAAATTCCTAGGGAATTCTTAAGAAACTCCCTTAAGATTCTCTTAGGGAAGTTTAAAGGAATTCTTAGGGAATTTCTTATAAAAACCCTTAGATTTCTTAGATAAATAATTATTAAATTTTAACCTTATTTTTTTTTTCTTTTTAAAAACCTATAATCTATAAAAAACTTATAATTTCTAAAAGATCTCTTAGAAAATTAAAATTAAAAGCTTTTATTATCTTTTTTTTATAAATAATAATAATTAATAATTTTATTATATATTAATAAAAACCTTATTATTTTTAAGTAAAATAAACTTATTAAAAAGGTATATATATTTTATATATAAAATAAGAAATTATATATAAGTTTTTTTATAATTAATTACTTAAGAACTTAAAGACTTTAAATTATTATAAGTTATAAATACTTTTTATTTAAAAAACCTTATTAGCTAAGGGCTTATTATCTCTAAGATTAAGTAATAATAAATTAAATTAATTAAATAAAAAGTTTTTTTTATAAGTAAATTAACCTAAAAGTATTTATAAAAACTTAATTTATTAATAAATTAATTAGTTTTAAATATAATTTTAAGTAAAGCTTAGAAAAAAACTTAAAAAATATAAATAATTCTTATTTAACTTAGAATTTATTCCCTTAAGGTATTATTTATTTTTTAAGTTAAATTCTTTAAAAATAAACTCTTAATATATATTATAAAAATTTAATAATTTTATTATATATTAATTAATATAATTAATATTAATATTTTATAATTTAATTTTTATTTATTTTAATTAATTTATTAAAATCTATTTATTAACTTAAGCCTTTAGACTAATAATTTATTTTAATAAAGCTAATTATTATAGGTATTTATTAGTTTTTTTATTTTTATTAAAAAGCTTATCTTAAGTTATATAATTAAATATATCTTTAATTATTTTACTTAAAATTAAATAAAAACTATTAAAATCTATTAAAATTAATATTATAACTTAAATATTAATAACTTCTATTTTTATTAATAATTCTAATTAAAGCCTCCCTAATAGGGATATAAGAATATTAATAGCCTAATTAAATTAATAAAATATAATCTTATATTAAGCCTTAATAATAAATATAAGTAATTTAATAAAAAATAAAATACCTTTAGCCTAATATAATAAATAAATATCTATAAATAACTTAAATAACTATAAATATATAAAATCTATATTATTTAAATAGCGCTAAAAAAAATAATAATTAATCTTAAATAATAAAGCTAATATCTCTTAATAATTTACCTTAATATTATATATAATTAAATTTAATTAGCTTAGGGATTTTTTTTTATAATCTAAGAATTATAATACCTTTAAGTTTAATTTTATATAAAAAATATAAAGAAATTCTAGCTAATTAATAAATATAATTAAACTTATAGTAAAGCTATAATTTAAAGTATTTATATTATATTTTAAAATATTAAGTAATTTATTAATATATTAAATTATTATTACTTATAAAACTTAGATTATATAAAAGCCTTAATATTAAATATCTTAACCTTTTTATAAAGAGCTACCTTAAAATAATATATTAATAATATTAATAATATAAAAATATATAAACTCTAAGATATATAAAGTTTTTTAATATAAAAAGAGCTTTTATAAAAATAATTTAAGCCTTAATTTAAAGTTATTTTTAAAGTATTTTTAAATAAATATTTTATTATTAAAAATATTTAAAATTAATAAAACTTTTAAAATTAAATAACTTCTTTAAAGAAAATAAGTAATAAAGCTAAGTACTTAAAAGGATAATTAATAATCTAAGTATATATCTTACTTAATAATTACCTTAAAGAAAATATTTCTTAGCCCTAAGTAATAAATTCTTTTAATAATTAAATTAAAGATTATAAGTAAAAAATCCCTAATATATATATTTATATAATAATAAGAGATTAAAATAGATAAAGAAGTAAGCTTAATTAAAAATTCTAAGAATTAATTTAGGCCTTTTGATTTCTTAATATAATAATTATTAATAAAGATTTTAATTAAGGCTAAGAATTAAAGTCTTATTTAAGGTTAAATATTTTCTAATTTTTTAAATAATTAGCTAGGCTTATTTAGTATTTGATTTATAATAAAATTACTTAAATTATTATAATAAATCTAAGTAATAATTAATATAAATTATCTTAGGTATTAATCTTAATAATATAAGTATTTATTATTATTAAGGCTAATTAAGAATATATTAAAAGAAGGTATTTCTTTATAAAGAAATAATAAACCTCTTTATATATTATAATAAAAAAGGAAAAAAGGTTAACTTATTTAATTACCTTAGCCTAAAATAAATCTAATTATAATACTATAAGTAAACCTAAAGAAAAAATAATTTATTTAGCTATAAAGGCTCTTTTAGTTATTAATATCTTAAAAATTACTAATTTTATTTTTATTAAATAAAAAATAGATTTATTTATAGAAATCTACTTAAAACCTTTTATTATCTTTATAATAAAATATATCTTAAAGTATATTATACTTAGGCCTAATTAACCTATTATATATTATTTTATTTAAATAAAAATAATAAAGTAATTAAATAAAATAATATAAAAAGAAATTAATATTAATATTAATATTAATTAATTAATTATTAGCTAGGAGTTTTTATTATTTTTATTAAATATATAATTAAATCTTATTAAGATTATTACTTTATATAATATAAAATACTTATAAATAATAAAATAAATAAATTTTATAATATATTTTTTTAGAATTAAAAATAAAAAATTAATTATAAATAAAATAAATATCAAGGCCTAGGGTATAAATAAGCTAAGTATTAATTTTTCTCTTAAATAAGAATTTAATATTTTATATAAAATAAATATCTTAAATAATAAGAAATAAATATAAATTAAATTAAATAATAAACTCTTAATATTAATAATATTAAGATATTTAATAAATCCCTATACTTAATAAATAAAAGCTTAAACTAAAACCTATATCTAGGCTTATAATAGCGCTTATATATTAATATAGGTATATAAAATAAAAAAAAAAAAACCTCTTTTCTAAATTAATTATAATAAAAGATATATTAGCTATAACTTAGGCTATTAAAAGAGTTTTCTTTTTATAATAGCTCCCTTAATATATAAATTATTTATTAAGGCTAAAAACTTAGTATTTTATACTTAGGTAATACTAAAAACTCCCTAAAGGAAAATTAATATATATACTTATTTATTACTTATAGGGAAAGTATATTAAAAAGATAAGCCTTTTTTAAATTAAACCTATAAGCATAAATAAATAAAATTACTTATATAAATAATAATAACCTAATATAAGATATAATAAAACTAGCCCTTATTTAAGACTAATTAATACCCCTAGAAAAAGAAAATACCCCTAGGGTATAATTTTAATATATAAAATTAAACCTAAGACTTAAGCTAAGGATTTCTTAATTAATAAACTTATTTAAAATTATTATTAACCTAAAAGTCTAGATTTATAATTAAGGAAACTTAATTAATTATAAAATCTAAGATCTTTTAATAGAATTCTTAAGCTTATAAAAAAATATTAGTTTTATTATTATTAATAAAAATTAATATATAAAAATCTTATTAATTAAGGATTAATATTAATAAAAACTAAGATTATATTTTTATTTTCTTAGTCTTAAGATAAAAAGATTTTTTAATAAAATTTTTAAGGCCTTTTATAATTCAGATTATATAAAGTTTTAATAAAAACTTATATTATTTATTAGCCTAGTTTTTATAATTTAAAAAATACCAAATAAAAAAAAAATTTATAATAAATCTTTAAGCTCTTAATTATATAATTATTATTAATATATACTTAATGCCCTTATAACATAAAATAATTATTAAATTTAAAAATATAATAATATATTAATATAATAAATATTTTTTTTATTAATTTCTTATTTATATTAAATATTAAGATTATTTTATTATTATAAGTTATTAAGAGTTAAAATAATCTAAGGTTATTTTAATAAGATTTATAAATTCTTTAGCTTATATATAAAGATTTATAAATATTATACTTAGATTATATTATAATTATATAATTATATTTATTAATAATATTATTATTTTTTTAGATATATTAAAAAACTATTTATAATACTTCTAAGCTTTTTTTATATTTTTTTAAGATTATAATATTATCTTATTTATAAATAAATCTTTCTTAGCTTATTTATTTATATAATTATTAAGGTTTAAAGTTAATAGCCTTAGGTTGTTTAATATAAATAAGAAAATCTAAGCTTTATATAATATTAGTTTTCTTAGTAATTTTATAAATCTTAAGACTTAAATTAATATAATAAGGTAATTATATAGTCTTATCCCTAGATTCTTATAATAAATTAAACCCCTATAGAGATATAAAATAAAGCTATTATTAAAAGGATAAAAATTAAATAACTTAAAAATTAGCTAGAAATAAAAGGGTTATATTTACTTAGCTACTTAAAAAGGATTTAAGAAAGAAATATTTATTAATATAATTAAGATATTAATATCTATTAAAGCTTTATAATATTTTAACCCTAATTAAGAGTTATTTATTATATTTAATATATTTAAATATAAAATAGAAATAATAATATTTTATTTAGATCTTTTATATTTATAAGATAATAAAGAATATATCTTAGAAATAATAATTAGGCTAATATTATACCTAAGTTATATTATTTAAAATATATAAATATAATATTAGCTAATTAAGCTAGAAATAATTTATTTTATCTAGGTATATTAGAAGCATAGAATAATATTATTTTTTAATAAATTTTAAAAAATCTATATTCTTATTAACTATATAGTTACTTATAATATTATAAATTAACTTATAATATTTTCTTTAAGCCTATAGGCTAATAATTAGCTTATCTAGGCCTCTTAGTATCTTAGTTAATACTTAATTATTATTTAATATATCCTTAGTATTATTAACCTAATTAGGGATACCTTATTATATCTATTAAGAGCTAAGCCCTTACTAAATAAAAGTAAAAAGAAACTAGATTATAGCTAGGGCATAAAGGAATATTATAACCTAATATATTATTATATTAAAATATTAATAACCCTTATTATATAAGAAGCTATTATTAAATAATATAGCTAAGAATTATAATAAAAAGGTATATTAAAGTAATTAAAAGATTAAAGTAAATAAAATAAGTTTTGTTTTTATTTATAAATATACCTTATTTTATTTAATTAAGTATAATAAATAATATTACTTTTATATATTAAATTAAATTATAATAAAACTTATTAAAGATATATATTAATAGAAGTTTTATCTTAGAATTAATATTATAAGAAAAGACTTATAGAATTTATTTATAATTAATTACCTTAAATAAAAAATTAAAAAAATAAAAAAGTAATATAATACTTATAAAAAAAATAAAATTAATAAATAAAAGCTACCTAAAGAGCTTATATTTATTTAATTCCTAAGAATCCCTTTTTATATAATAATTATAGATTTTATTATTAAAATACTAAATATCCCTAGTAAGGGCTAATTATAGCTAAATTATAAGTTTAATACCTTTAATACTTTTTTAATAATTATTTATAAATTTAATTAAATATTTCTTATTATATTAAGATACTTAAGGTTTATAATTAAATAATAAGCCCTCTCCTTAATAAATAAATTATTATAATATAACTAAGGTATTTCTTAAAGTATAATATTTAATTAAGACCTAAAATTCCTTAATAACTTCTAATAAACCCTTTAAATAACTATAAAAACTAAACTTTATATATTTATAGCTTAGTATTTATAAGTAAATTATATTATTAAATATTTAAATTAATCTATTAAGATTACCTATTATTATTAGATTAATAATAACTTAATAACCTTATAGATAATAGCTATAATATTACTATAATATATTATAAATAATATATATATATAAATAATCTAAATACTATTAAGTAAGCTTATTATAAACTAAAAGATAAATAATAGCTTTTAATACCCAGGTAAGCTTATAGATTAATTTAATTAAATTACCCTCTAAGATAATATATAGCTAATTATTACCTTTATCTAAGCTATAATAAAAAGAAATTATAATAGAAAATATTACCTTTTATATTTTAAACTAAGTAACTAGGTATTTTTTAAACTAAGAAAGAGATATAATATTATAAATAATAAAAAGCCTAAGTTAAAAGAATATTAAATTAGGCCCTATTATATTATAAAAAAGGTTAATTAATTAGCTTATTAACTTAATATAATAAATAACCTTATTATTTAATTAATAATTTTTATTATAGACTTATTATTAATAAAAGCCTTAGCTAAGTAATTAGGCTTAATATTAATAGAAAAAGATATTAAAAAATAAAGAAATAATTATTAATACTTTAAAGTAGAATATATTATTAGATCTTAGAAAAGAAAATTTAAATAAGATAGATTAAGAATTAAATACCTAGTAATATAAAAAGGATACTTAAGTAATTATAATAATTAAATTAATAAAAGAACTATTAATACCCTTAAAATAATAGCCAAGTTTAAATAAAAAATTAAAAATATTTAAGCCTTAATTAATAAATTTAAAATATAAGCTATAAAAATTATTAAGAAAAATAAAAAGTATTTCCTTATATTAGCTAAGTAATATTTATTATAAAATTATTTAATAAAAGAATTAATAAAATAAGTTATATAGGGGATTTAAAAAAAAAACTAAGTTATTTTTATAAGTAAGCTTAAAAAAGAATTTCTTAGAAATTCTTTAAGATTTCCTAAGTAATATATAAAAAATATTATAAGTCTAATAGCTTATTATTACTTAGGTATTAATAATATATATTATAATAATAATAATAAAAAACCATAATTAATTTAATATATATATATATATATATATTATTATTATTTATTTACTTAAGAGAGATTATAACTAAGTAATTATATTTTCTTAAGTTATTTTTTATTTATAATAATAAATAATTTATTAATTAATATATAATATATTACTTTTTATTTTTTAATATTATTAAAAAACCTAATTATAACCTTACTTATAAGAGATATCTTTAAGTTATTTAACTTTATAATTAAAAATCCTATATAATATCCTATTAGATATCTTATTACTTTAGCTATTAGGTTAATAATTATTTAAATATATATTATATTTTCTAAAGAAAAGCTAAAGTATATAGCTATAACCTAGCTATAAGTATCTTAGCTTTATAATTAGGCTTATATTTCTTATCTAGAAATATTAGCTAAGATTACCTTAAATATATAATAAAAGACTAAGGTACTTATAATATTAAGGTCTATAAGTAATATAACTAAAAAACCCTTATATACCTCAAGCTATTAAAGTATTATAATTTATATCTTAGATATAAGATATCTTTATAAAAGTAATTCCCTTATATATAACTTTAATATATTTATTAAG
Source organism: Fusarium paranaense (assembly GCA_027886155.1). Lineage (NCBI taxonomy): Eukaryota > Fungi > Ascomycota > Sordariomycetes > Hypocreales > Nectriaceae > Fusarium > Fusarium paranaense. The sequence continues at coordinate 26,927 of RZGL01000063.1, forward strand.
AATTCTAAGAATTTATTTTTTATTTTTAAAAAATAAACCCTTAAGGTAAATAATATTAATATACCTTAATAGCCCTAAAATAAAATAAAGAAGTTTATATTTACTTATATTAATAAAAAACTATAAAGAAATTATAAGCCTAAGGATAATAATATTACTAGTAATATAATAAAGCTTATTAAGATAGCTTATATTTTTTTTTAAAATTATTAATATATTTATTAAATTAAAAGTCTCTAAAGAGATTATAAAGGGAATTAAAATAAAACTCTATGCCTAGGTAATATTAAAAATATTAAAAAGTTCTTTAATTAGGTATATATTAAATATAATAATATATAAAAATCTAATAAGCTAATTATATTTATATTTTAGGTCTAAGCTTAAAAATAATAATAAATTAAATTATATTTTTTATAATTTTAATAATATATTAATTTTATTTAATATAAGTTATAATTAAAATAAATCCTATAATAATATAAGAAACTAAGATACTATTTATAATAATAATAAAAATAAAAATAATAACCTCTCTTAGTTAATTAAGATTTATATAATAGCTAATAAAGTTATTATTATAGCCTAAGAAAAAAGTTTCTTAGTAGCTATATAATCCTTAAGAAATACTTTTAAGCTAAGAGTAAATTATATTAATATTTTTAGCTAATCTCTATTAATTAGGCTATATTATTTCCTAATAAAACCTATATAAATAGCTTTAATATTAGGCTTAAATAAATTTAAAAAGAATTTAAAAAAAACTTATTTTTATTTAATATAACTTATTTATTAAAGATTAATAAAGACTTTATATTAATTATTAATCTTATTATTTATAAGCTATTAAATATTAACCTTATTATATTATTACTTATTTAAGCTATTATATAAAAACCTATATTTATTAACCTAGATATTATTTTATTATATTTTAAGAAAGCTATTAAATCAATAAAAGCTATAAGCTATTAAGTTATTAATATTATTATTATTATAGCCTTATACCCTAAGATCTAAAAGTCTTATTATTTTACCTAAGAATTACTATAACCTATTAAGGCCTTATATAATAGCTAATTTTAGTTTCTTTATATAAAGATTAATAATTTTAAGGTAATTTAGATTTTTTCTTTTAAAGAGTAAAAGTAATATATATAATTACTATATAAGGCCTTATTTATACTTAGCTAAGAAAATAAAAATAAAAAAAAAATTAAAAAAAAATAAGAATAAAGCCTAGAGGGTAAATAATAATATAAATAAACTATAAGAGGTATAACTTATAATTAAAATAAAAAAAAAGCCTAAAAGTAATAATAGATTATATATATAATAATAATACCTAAGGATATTAAGAGGTAAAAAAAAGACCTTAATATATATAATTATAAGGAGAAATATAATAATCTCTTTTATTTTAATCTTTATAATTAGGCTATTATATAATACTTTATTAAGTAATATATAGATATTAAGGATAATATTAATTATAATTAGAGGGAATTATAATAAAATCCCTTAGGAATTATATAATAAAAAGGGCTAAGAAATTCCTAAGGAATTCTTATAAAATTCCTCTATTAAGAGGCTTATTTTTCATAAAGAAATTCCCTTATTAAAAGACTTATTTTTCTTAAAAGGGATTCCTAGGGAATTCCCTATAAGAACCCTTAGATTTATTAAGTAAATAATTATTAAATTTTAACCTTATTTTTCTTCTTTTTAAAAACTTATAACCTATAGAGGACTTATAATTTCTAAGAGGTGCCTTAGAGGATTAAGATTAAAGGCCTTTATTGCTTTTCTCTTATAAAAATTCTAGAAAAATAAGTTTATTATATATAAGCCTAGAATCTTATTACCCTATAGTATATTTTATGCGCTTTTTAATACCCTGCTTACCTAAGCTATATATGCTTCGGTAAGCAAGATATTAAGGAGTTATAATATTGCCTTATTTAGGCTTTATTACCTATTTAAGAAGGGTTATGTGACTTTGGACTTAGGGTTCCTATTAAGTCTAATAAAGCTAATAATGCTATCTCCTTCTATAGGGTATTTTCTATCTGGTTTTAAATATCCTAGTTTAGAACCCTTAAGAATTTTAGCTTTATTATGCCATAGCTCGGCTTCTAGCTATTTATTGCTAGCAAAACTAATAGCATTTTAAAGCCCGTAGTTAGAGCTATGCAACGGTATAACCTTTATCCCAATCGGGCTAATACATTCCGATTTACTTGCTATATAAGCTATAAACCCTCTTTTAGAAATAGCTCCTTAGATCGTTAACCAATACAAGCAATAAGAATACCAATTAGTAGCTAGTCTTCTTTATTTTATCCATATCTATTCTTTTCCTACTTTTATATACTTTATAATATCTTATCTAGCTAATCAGCTTTTTATAAAGTCTAATTCCACTACTTATCTACCTCCTATATCTATTACCTACTCTATACTCTTTAAGAACTTTATAGTTTTTTTTCTTTAGTTTTTTATACTTACTTAACTAACTTATTTAGATCTTAGGCTATTTACCTTTATTATTTTTTAAGTAATATTATATATAATATATTAAATAAATAATAAAAACTTTTAAAAGAATTAACTAAAATCTTATAAACTAATTTAGGCTAAAAATTAATATAAAAGGTAATAAGAGATATAACCTCTAATAGATAATAACAATAGCAAAATATTAAACTTTTATTATAAGATATAATATTAGTTATATAATCCTTTATGATATGAGTATATTATAATAAAAAATAATATTAGATATAAAGGGCATAAAAGAGATATAAGGCTAAGTATTCTTAGCAGTAGGCTTATAAATATAGCAAATAATTAAGAACCTCCTTAATTTATATATACTTAATTAAGCTTAGTGGTTTATAAGAAGAAAAAAAAGAAAATAACTAAGAGTCTAATATCTAGGATTTAAATAATTTAAAAATTAGGGCATAAATAGTATAAATCACTTTTTAGGCTTATATAATTTAGAAGCTTACTTTTTAGACCTAAGGTAATAGATATATTAAATATAAATAATTCTAATTAAAAATATATATAATTAAGCTATTAATATCTAAATATTAGTTTATTTAGCTTATAACCTTTAATATAGCTACCTTTAAATCCTAGGTAATTAGGCTCGTAATTAGCTATCTTATTAATAAGATAAAATAAAATTCTTAAGCTTTATTACTAGAACCTTTAGGTTTATAAGTATTAATATAAATTAAGTTAGATAGTTATAATTTTAGATACCCTTACTTATATCTTAGAGGTACTTTAGATTTTTAGGTAGAGTAATTAATCTAGGGTGAGGACTAACTAAGCGACGCCTAAGGTAAGCCTAAGCCACCCTCCATAAAAGCAGCGATGCGCTGAGTCGATATTTACCTTCTAAAACACTGCCAATCAAAGTTATCATGACGCAACTTTCTCGCCCGGCATGATAGTTCCTCTCTACTCATTGGCCCATAGCGAGATGCCAGTTCAGTCAATGCCGGATCGAGTTGCATTTCCTCCTTTATCCAGATGGCGCGTATGCTTTGGGCGTTCAACGTTGAAGCGGGCATCAACGAGACGACTGGCGAGAGGCACAAGGTGGATGATATGGACTGCACTGAGGGTTTCGTGACACTTTCCAAGCCCTTCGGGGCCGTTTATCATCCTCAAGGCCAGTGGGTGAGAGATGCGATTGCAGAGTCGGGCACTACGCATGATTTGGACCACGCTGCGATTCTTGATGGAGCGAAGAAAGAAGGAGCCAAGCCATAATGGATTGGATAGAGATATACCAGTTAATAGTATGTGGGTCAGTCTATTACATAGTGTCTCGTACATATTGCGAAATAAGAACGTGCAAAAATAGCTGAGCAAGGACTTGGTGGACATAGCCAAATCGACGATCAATAAAAAGAGGTGTAAAAACGAATGCTTCCATCGAAGCTGGCCCCCTGATTAAACAACAAGCTTACTCAGCCAAAACCGCGTCGCGTCTTTGGGGGCTGAGCCGGGGCAATGATCTGACACAACCCATTCACTCATCCCAATGCTCGTACAAGCACAAATGAGTGGATGAAATATGGATGCTGACGCTTCAAGGCCGAAAGGTCTGAAAGCCTGCACAACATGTGCTACCGCCAAGCTTCGATGCGAAACAGTAGCTGGCCAAAGGAGATGCAAGAGGTACCATCAACGCCGCGCGTCAACCGCTGTGATACTAACCTAGCCTTTAAAAGATGTGATCGACTAGACAAAGAATGTAGTATACAGCCACGCGGGAGTCATAGTCGAAAGAATGGTGCTCGAGGATATGGAAGAGAGTGAGTACCTTGGACTTATCTCAGAGCATGGATTAACCAGGGCCAGGGACCTTTTGAGACTCGAGTCAAAGTTCGATTCGGTTGCCCAGCTCTTGTCCAACTCCTCAACCGTCAGGGGAAGCTCAGCAGGAGCTGCTCCAACCTCAATATCAGCATCCAATTCTCCCATCGCTGCTGTCTTCACGCAGCCATTGACACCCGAAGCGCAATTGCTGGCTTACAAGATGTTTGAGCTCTATCACCGACAGATGATGCCTTTATTTCCCTTTGTATGGATATCCTTGGATGAGTCGCCTGAGACGCTCTTCCGAGAGAGACCTATGCTGTACATGGCCATCATGGTGGTGGCATGCCAGCAGGACGTGGACGCTCAGCAAGCGCTTGCTCAACATTGGCGAGAGGAACTTGGCCGTAGGATATGGGCTCAAGGAGAGAAAAGCCTCCATCTCCTGCAGGGAGTTCTGGTATACCTAGCTTGGTACGACTGCATCTTCAAAATATTGAACTCTAGCTGACATCATGGCAGGCACCATGTTCATCTACACCTCGGTTCCCAACTCAACAACCTCATGCACACAGCCATGTCATTGGCTGAAGAGCTAGGAATCAGCAGGGAGAAATCCATGAATACCAAGACCTCCCCAGGAGGATTGAATGATTATTTCACCACCAACCAAGGGACTAGGGAAAAGACTAACGAAGAACGACGATGCTACCTCGGCTTGTTTTGGGTTAATTCAGTGTTTGTCAAATTTGATCTTCATGAAAGAAAGGTACTAATATCACCTCTAGGTTGAGGATGTGCGTAAAGGACACTTGCCCTATGCCAAGAGGACAGTCTATCGAAGAAGCTCGCTTAGCATTGCAGCAAGCGGCAGAGCTCCCTTGTGATGAGTATCTCGTCCAGCTTGTTCGAGTACAACAAGTTGCCAATACTATCGACAAAACGCTTTATCAAGATCTGAGTGCAACAGAAGCCATCCTTCCTAGTGCAATACTCATGGCTGTTTCATATCTTGAAAAGGAAGTAGAGGCGATTAAAAGCTCTCTCCCACAAAGACTTCCTCAACAAGGTAAGTACAATTATGTTCAATAGGATCAATCTTACTCACCAATGGCAGGGTTGTTACTGATGTCTTGCCATGTGGTACAAATCTTCTTGTACAAGGTGGGCATGGATGACCGCCTACTGCAGAGCCTAGACACAGCAGGTTCTTCGGCTTACTCTCTGCGAGTGTCTAACCTCCTGGCTTCATGCTTCAAGGCAGTAAAAGCCGAGACTGCATCCGTTCTGTCCTTGGCAAACACGGTCATTATATCAATGCCATACCCATACTGGATCCAATTAGGCCATGCTGTCTTGATATTTTCACGCCTGTTGGTCACACATCACAACTTCTGGAATCCAGGACTTCTCACCAGCATCCAAGATTTCGCAGATACTGTCGAGGCGTTATCGCAAAAAATCGAAACAGCCATGAACGAAGGCATTAATTCCTCCCCGCCTCGGTTCCTACCAATTATATTCACTAAACTGCGCGAAATATTTATTAATATTTGCAAAGGGGTCGAAGAAAGCTCAAGAGCAAACACACTAAATAATCTTGGCAGTACAGAAACATCAGCCTCTAACATTTTTGAGCCCGGAAACATGGTCATAGATGAGCAGACGGAGGCTTTGCTGTTTAGCTTTTTCACAGATGGGCTCATGTAGACATTGCTTTAAAGATGCTTTTGTGTTAAACGTTGCCAATGAAGCCAGTAATGAAACTTTGAAGAACAAAACCAGAATATTAACTCTCGTTAAGCCCTCAATCTCACGTTTAATACGCGCAAAGAACCAAGGCATAAGCCACTGATGGCCCTCCATTCAATAAATCCCACAAGGCCGTCCTGAAACCAAAGTAGGATTCGCCCATCCATCCAACACCTAACTACTGGTCTCCCTCCTCAGTTCGTCCTGCTTAAGGGGCGACGCTGGGCCTCGTCAAAGTGAAATTTTCTTTGCGGCCCTGTTCTGTGGAGACCACAAGTCACTGCCCAGACAGAATCGGCGCTGCGCAAGGGTACTGGTATACCCGGAGGAGACACCAAGATATGGCTGCTCTCGGGGGGACTTCTCCAAGACTTGCCGTATTTGCCGCGCAGGTAGTACTGCGCCTGGAATGCCGCCTCCTCGCCGTGGTAGGGGCACTGGCTGTTGTAGTCGTCCGGGAGTGTCCAGTGCTTGTTGGGTTGTGAGGCACCTTGCTTTATAAATATTGGCACACTTGCTGTGCGAGGTGTCTGCTGCTGCAGCTGTGGTTGGGTGGCTGGGACCCTCGTTGGTCTCGGTTGACCGGTTGGATTGACAATTGGCTGGGCCCATGCCTTTTGCTTCTTACTGCCGAAGAGCGCAGAGAAAAAGCCACACATGTTGATTGTTGTGGTGTGTGAAGCCGTACAAAATCGTGGTCGGTGGTTCGTCGGTAGACAATTAAGTGGTGGATGAATTCATGAGGAGAAGTAAGACCATTTTTGACCGAGTCAAATAGCAGAGTAGAAAGAATGGGTAAAGATTGCTGTGAGATTCTGTCTGAGTAAGAGATCAAGTAGTGATGTGGGCTGACTGAAGTTGTGATGATGATGAAGATGGAGATGGGAAACCAGGCAACTCAACAGAGCCAGCAGAGGTTTTGATTATATAACTGAGTCTCACAAGCTTCAAACCTCAACGTGATTGTTGGCAAACAAAGCGTCGGTCAGGTCGGAAGACGTCTGCAGCTAGAAATTAACTTTCGGGCGTCAACAACGTCTTGCATAGATGCGTTGACTTTAATGCACAACCTCACAATACTCAAAGTTAAAGATGCGAGGTCTAACCTACTTCTGCCGCAATTTTTAGAGTAACCTTGGAGATGAGCGCAGACAATGTTTAAGTCAAGTATGTACAAACCGTTTACGTTCGAATCTACATAGAGGTGATGGCTCATACTTCAGGACATCATCCAAACGTTTTAATTCTTTCGACGTGTCTCCGGACCAGTGTGTATGCCACAATGCATAGCTTGAGCATAACGTCCAAGGTCAAAAACGCGGGACAGAGACTAACACTTTGTGGACGAGTTGCGTCCTCCACAGCACCGTCCATCACATCAGATGTCCGGGTATCTTCACTAGCCCAAGCTGCTTATGATTCAAATCATCATCACATGCTTGGTGCGTCTAGAGTAGAGTAGTTGCCTCTGTGGCCCTAAAGGTCGCTTGTGACGCTTAATCCCCTTTCAGCCAATCTTTACTCTGTCTAGTCTCCAAGTTCACCAAAGAACTCCTCAGGGTCCTGTCCCCTCCATTTCTTGAGCTTCACCCAAAGATACTGAGCGTTGGATGATCTTCTTAACGGCCCCATCATAGATGTCTTCTTCAAACACGGCCGTGAGGATCCATTTTGCTCCTTTCTCCAGCGCGCCAATCACTGCATTGAAGACAGTTATATTAGATTATCCCAAGATGAGCTTCGAGGATAAAGGACGAGATTTAGAATGAGTTATCGCAGTCTTCGATGAGGGAAGGAGAATTTTCTGTCACGTATCTGATCTTAGCTCTGGCCTTTTTATGTTAAAGAAGTAGTTTAAAGCAGATTAATAATTGTTCTCCCAAGTAGTAAGAGAGGTATTTGAGCCAAGTGCCTAGGCTTTTAAAACCCTTACTGCAGACGACGCCTTCTCAAGCTAGTCACCTAGTCGTTCTCTTCTTAAACTCTTTAACAAAGTTTCTAACCCTAGGCCCAATCCTATCAGGTCGGTTATCCCCCATTTCTACATCATTGCCTTCTTCTAACGAGACCAGCGCGTCCGCGTATGGCTCCCACCCTTGACTATTCCCAAAGTCAATCGCCACTGTCGGTCTCCCACTCTGGGGCTGAATGATAGATCTCTTGTACTCCTCTGTTTGCAGCTGAAAGAGTTTGAGGCAGGGACATGATACTATCCTGGCCTTCAGACAATATTTCTTTAGGAGGAAATCTTGCGTGCCCATTGCGTAGTGAATCCCAACACCCGCGCTTATCAGTGTGATATCAAAGTTCTCGCCATGACAGTTGGAGAATACATAAGCTCCAAGCGTTACGCCTAGACGAGATGAATGACCTGTAAAGCTTATGGCACCATTCTGCGGCAGAGAAATTGTTGTGGGCAACTCGGTCGACCTTATGGACACAAGAAAGGCGCCTGCAGCTTCTTCAGCGTCGCAAGGGCGGATATGAAGGGTTTCGGATTTTGTTCCGCCTGGCATCGAGTGTCTACCTGGCTGTGACGGCTTGATTCTCCTAAGAGAGCTATGTTTTCCTCTCCGGGAGCGCGTCAAGGGCGAAAGGGGTGGAGTTATAGGGCCTGCAGCGGTAGTCGGATAATGTTGGTGTCCCGTTGACTTAACGAGATTCTTGCCTGCAACATTGTCCCAAAACTCCTTGGCAAGTGCAGGGTACAATTCTTGATATGCCTTGACTTTGAATAGCCAGTCATCCTCATAGCCGTGGCTTCTCTTGCTCACATCCTGGAAGAAGTCGTACAGTTCGAGAAGGAGGTGCAACGGAGTGTTGACATTAAGAGGGAAGGGCAGTCTATCGGACGTGGAGCTGTCTGGTGGTTGGATGTTGACAAAAGTCGGTACGTTGCTTCTTCTTGCGGCGCCGAGAGCTATACACAGGGCTTTCTTTGGGGGTTAAAGACTAGTTTGAATCGACGCGGGATAGACTGGATGAACTCACCAGTGACGAGGTCGTTGTCGTTCACCAGTTCAATCGCGTTCCAACCACGCGTCTTCAACTTTGAAACGTCAACGCTAGGACTAAGAGCGCCATTGATGCCATCGTAGATAACGCAAAGGTTATTTAGTCTCCAGCAGCCAGCGAGGGCGACTGTCTCAAGAGCGCTGTCCTGTTGAAAGTTGGTATCGTCAATGACACACCAGATCATGTTATCCAACAGCTCCAAGCCAGGCTTGTTGTACAGCATTGTCAAGTTCTTCATCGCAATCGCCTGACCGATAGCATTCGAGATTGCTTGAGTTGAATGGCATGATGGAGTTGATGTTCTGGAAAGGACGCTGACAAGACTAATCGGGTCAACGGCGAAGCCTTCAGCTACAATGAGGTGCACGAATAAGTCTTGCCATTTGCTGGTATAGCCTATGGATAAATGTTAGACTAAGTAAGTAAATACATCAAGGGGGGGGGCACCACGAACGAGACGTACGTCCTGATGTGACCAATCGATCGCGATTGAAGTAACGACTGTTGCCCACTCTATATCTCATCACATACTTAAAGAGAGCGATTCCGATAGAGGCTTTGAGCCTGGCAGATCTACATGAACTTTCAGATAAACGATTTGCAAGAAACCATTTTCTGGTGAGACTTACTCATAGTCTCCTTCGTCCGAGTTGGAGACGAGATCGGTAAGCAGCTTCAAGACTCTATCGAGTTGCCGAGGATCATGACAGAAGCTTCCACTGGCCCGAGAGATATCTGAGCCCCCAGTGGAACTACGATGCATCGTATAATTCATGGCTGGAGATCAGGTCGACTGTGTGTAGGTAGGCAGTGGTGAAGAGTGGACTGATGAATCCTGTGGGTCTGCTGCTTCATCTATCTATTCATTCTACAAGCTATTGTATTACCTATTCATACAACTGGTTAAGCTTACCCCCTACCCAGGTTTGCCAGTTGTCATTTTTAAGTTTAATTCGCCGACTCCTTTGATCACGTTTGGACTTTGCTTGATTCGAACAACATAGCCTAGAATCAGGGGGTGGACCTCGCTTCGAGGTCGGCTCGTAACGAGGCCGAGCAGCAGTTGAGCTCGGATGAGGCGACTCGGGGCCCAAATCTGGAGTCCGGTTCGATGCGGTTTAGGAGCCAAAATTGACCGCAGCTTGTTTTGTTCCAGCGAGGTGGCTACTTTGAGGCAGCTTCGGCCAGGCGGGAAACCCCAGTCCCTAGGATGATTGATCGTCAATGCTCCTGAGTGAGAAACGCTCTTTTCTTGATCAATGAGGTCCCCAAAAAGGCCATCAGCCATGTTAGTACGCACGGATTTGACCGAAATTTCGAAGTATCCATTGCCAAGTAGCTACCACTGCGAGTGTTGACATAGGCCTAAAAAAGAAGCCAAGGCAATAGAAATTCTAGTTGAGCCGAGTTATCATTGTCTAGATGATTGCAACTATTCTAAGCTTTCCCGCTGCTGCCGCAGATATCCATCCATCGCTCAACCTCGACCTGAAGAACTTCCATACCACCATCCATGAGCTGCATCAGCGGCTCTTGGGCGTGCTCTCTCACATGAACATTCCAGCTCTCCAGGATAAGCTTGTTAATGTTCAGCTTGATCGCACCGTGCTGAATACAGCGCTGCATAATCTCGGGTATAAAGTCGTTGGTCCCATGCAGCGCCATCACCACTCGGCTATTGATCTGGCTGTTAACCTTGGACAGTCGGTCAAAGTCGAGTTGAGGCCCGGCTGGGCCGTAGTCACCATGGATGTTGCCTATGCTTGGTGCGAGAAGATCAATCTCAGCAGCCAGAAAGTCCTCAACCTCCTCTGGCGTAGTAAAGAGTGCTGGCACCGAGTTAGTCATCAGTTTCAAGCTTTCTCCTTCAATTGTAACCTCTATATCGCCTCACCTTCTAGAGATCCCGTGTCTGCGATACCCTCTTCTCCTCCATTAATACGCCCGCTCTCAGCCTCGACGGCAATGCCGCGGTCATGGCAAACCCTTGTCAAGACTTTTGTCTTTTCCAAGTTCTCGTCATGCTCATAGTGACTCATGTCCACCATAATCGAGTCAAATGGTAAAGTTGCAGCAATCTCTCTGATCTGCGCTTCATCCTGCGCGTGGTCGAGATGCAACGAAAGCGGCACAGTTGCCGACTTGATTGCTGCCGCCGCTGCATATGCCAGAGTCGGCAGCTGGCTGACGGTTGAGGGGAAGAGTTGAAGGATGAGAGGAGACCTCTTGGCCTCAGCAGCGCGGACTAGGGCTGTCAGGTGCTCGATATTGTAACTGTAAAAGACGTACATCGAGTGAGAACAGTTCATACCTGATTTGAATGGAGAAGTACCCACCAGATTATGGCCAAGACTCCATACTTGCCCTCAGTTGCTGAGCGGAGGATTTGCAGGGTGCGGTTTTGCTTCTGAATATCTAGCCAGGAACCCATTTTGCGGTCAGTTTTTCCTTGATCACGGGTGAATGGAAGAGCGCGTGAATCTCCAGATACTCTCTGATATAATACTGACAAGGATCAAACATCTATGGCTTCCATACTGCTTGACCTCGCTTAGTGGTGAGTCGAGGTGGGGCTGTCCTCGAGACGAGGCCGTCATGGACTCGAAGCGAGGGCGACCGAAGCGAGGTCTCTCGCCAATTAAGCCATCTGGTCTACTCGGACATCCTACACGGCAATCATTGTCACTGCAATCGAGCTCAGGCTCGTCTCGAAGTTGGGAAGTCCCGGCCATCAACAGATTGAACGACTACAACTTGTCTTGGACGAACAATGAATGCGATGCAACGTCCCAGTATATCTAAGGGCAGACAGCTCGCGATGAATCTCCAGCTTTCACTTCATAAGCACATCTCATTACCAACAACAAGGACTCTACACTTATCGCGACATCATGGCTCCTACACTGGAACTTTACGAGAGGGCTGCCGTTGACAAGATCCCTACCAAGTCCCTCCCCACCAATGGCACCAGCGTCGTTGGCCTCAAGCTCGAGAGTCCAGAGAAACATGACAGAGTCTTGAAGGTTTTTAGAGCGTTCATCGCAGATCTCTGTCAGCAATTCAATGGTGGACACCCTGGGTAAGCGTCCTTTGTTTGTTCGTTCTGTTTACATCACTGATTGGCTTGACTCCTTCAGGTCCGCTATGGGCATGGCAGCGATTGGCATCGCCCTCTACAAGTATGTCATGAGGTACTCTCCCAACAACTGCGACTACTTTAACCGTGACCGCTTCGTACTGTCTAATGGTATGTGATTTCTACCAATTCACGATGAATCACGCTGACCAACCAAGGGCATGCCTGTTTATGGCAATACCTCTTCATGCACCTCGTCGGTGTCAAGAGCATGACCCTCGAGCAGCTCAAATCATATCACTCAACAAAGACTGATTCACTCTGCCCCGGCCATCCTGAAATCGAGAATGAAGGTGTCGAAGTCACCACGGGTCCCCTCGGCCAAGGAGTCGCCAACGCCGTCGGCCTCGCCATGGCCACCAAGAACCTGGCTGCCACATACAACAAGCCAGGATACGACCTGGTGAATAACATGACGTGGTGCATGATTGGTGATGCCTGTCTTCAGGAAGGTGTTGGACTCGAAGCAGTATCTCTCGCCGGTCATTGGAGACTCAATAACCTCTGCATTATTTACGACAACAACTCAATCACCTGTGATGGCACAGCGGATGTTGCCAACACCGAGGATATCAATGCCAAGATGAGGGCTACTGGGTGGAATGTACTGGATGTGCTTGACGGAGACTCGAATGTTGCTGGTAAGTTCCAAGCTGCCCTTACCGAATAACCGTTAACCCATGATTAGCCATCGTCAACGCCCTCGTCGCGGCTCGATCAAGCGACAAGCCCACCTTTATCAACATTCGCACAACCATCGGTTTCGGGTCTTCCAAGGCTGGCAACGCAAAGACACACGGAGCTGCTCTCGGGGTTGACGACGTGGCCAGCATCAAGAAGTCGTTCGACCTCGACCCGAACGAGCATTTCCACATACCACAAGACGTCTATGACATATTCGCAGATGTTCGCACCCGTGGCGATGCCTACGAAGCCGAGTGGCAAGATACTGTGCAGAGGTACAAGAAGGAAGATCCTGTGCTGGGGACAGAGTTCGGTCTCCGTGTTGCTGGAAAGATGCCCGACGACTGGACAAAGTGCATCCCCGAGAAGTCAGAGCTTCCAACGGAGCCCACGGCATCGCGAAAGTCTGCGGGCATTGTGACCAATATCCTTGGAGAGAGGATCAAGTCCTTCTTGATCGGCACCGCGGATCTTACTCCTTCATGCAATGTGGCCTTTAACAATAAGGTCGACTTCCAATCAGTAAGTATAAAGAACGGGAGTGTTAGCAGCAAGTACTAACACACGAACAGCCCGACCTTCGAACCGCCTGTGGTCTGAACGGAAACTATAGTGGCCGCTACATCCACTACGGCATCCGCGAGCACGCCATGTGTGGCATCTCCAACGGCCTCGCCGCGTTCAACAAGGGCACCTTCATCCCTATGACGAGCTCCTTCTTCATGTTCTATCTCTACGCCGCCCCGGCTGTCCGAATGGCAGCCCTCCAGGGACTCCAGCAGATTCACATCGCTACCCACGACAGTATCGGCACCGGCGAGGATGGACCAACACATCAGCCGATTGCCCTTCCAGCTCTCTATCGTGCCATGCCGAACACTCTGTACATCCGTCCATGCGATTCGGAGGAGGTGGCAGGCGCTTTTGTGGCCGCTATCCAGGCTACTGAAACACCAACCATCATCTCTCTGTCTCGGCAGAACCTGACACAGTTCCCACAGCACTCATCACGTGAAGGTGTGAGCCTGGGCGCATACGTCTTTGTTGAGGCCGACGGAGATGATTTCGACGTGACCCTAATCGGAGTTGGTTCCGAGATGGGTCTGACGATGCAGGCTAAGGATCTGCTTCTCAAAGAGCACGGCATCAAGTCAAGAGTAGTCTCTTTCCCCTGCCCCAGACTCTTTGAGCAACAATCACGGCAGTACAAGCAATCGGTCCTGAAGCCTCGCTCCGGAAAGCCGACCGTCGTCATCGAAGCATATGCTGCGAACGGATGGGAGCGGTATGCCGATGCGTCGATATCTATGAGGCGATTCGGAAAGAGTCTTCCATCAAAGGCAGCATACGAATATTTCGGATTCAAGCCTGATAATGTTGCGACAAAGATCAAGGATCTTGTGGAGGAGGTCAAGAGAGACGGCATTGAGATACTGAGGGGCGATTTCAGGGATCTCAATGGAACCTTGGGCGTTGGTTTTGAGCATTAGGGAAGCTGGTCCATATTGTTTGTTATTGTATTTCAATATTCCAAGTGTGTCACTCAACTCGATGCAAAATTCTCAATGTGCATCATCATTCATTTTGACTCTTGCAATAGTAGAACTCGGACTGGTCACTTGCTGATATTCCCAACTTGAGAGACGCCTCGGATATCGACTTCCTTTCATGTAATCATCTCCACGGGGAACAAGCAGCTAAACTGATCTTAGTTCGGTGGAGAAATGCGGGGTAATTCAACATTGGACGGCTCGTTTAAGCTCTTGTCAATAAATGGAGCTGGTGCCCTCGAGACGAGACCCAGAATGTTTGCCATCCGTCATCAATGGACGCCCACAATCACAATAACCCCCGACGATCTCGTCGCAACAGACCATCCCGTGCTCGCGGTTTGAGAACCTCAACGGGCTGGTAGGTGTTCACTCAGCTTACCTTGATCCTTGCTGACACCATCCCACAGTCTCACTTGCAGAAAGAGACGCGTCAAGTGTGATGAAGGCAAGCCCAGATGTGTTCAGTGCTCGAAATCAGATCGTGACTGTCGCTATGCGCAGCCGAGCGACTCGGACCAAGCGGACCGGGATGTCCCCGAGACGGCCGAGCTGCGCGAGAGTGAAGCATGTTGCAGCGGGAACAGTCCGAGCGCCACTCAAGGAACAGACAATACAGAGAATCAGCCCAGTATCCAAGGCACAGCCAGCTACCAGGACACATTTACCGTTCCCGCCGAGACTTCCGTCACATTTCAGCTCCATGACTCCATCGAGGTACCACAAGATGACCCGCCGGAAGCGAGTAGTGGTGATGGAGGTCTACCCAACGTAGACTTTGCGTTTGCTGCCTCTCCGCTAGCCAGGAGCCAGGTCTCGCTGCTCAACATCTCGCCATTCGAATGGTATGACCTACTAGCTCAGGATGCCATCTCCCAGATTCAGCGATGGAACGATACCTCGAATGGTGAACCACGGTGGAACTTTGACGAGAGCACTCTCTCTCGTCGACAGTCACCGGCACCGATATCTACGGATGCCGACTCTCACGCCCATCACCGTCACGATGATATTCTCGGGACTTCTTTGGTCGACCATGGTCTGGCGGACAAACCATGGAACACGGCTGAAAGCATTGAGCTCTCGCCAGAAGACCTTGGTTTCTTTCGCTACTACACTGAGGTCGTTGGGCCGATCCTCGACCTATTTGATCAAGCGCGTCATTTCACTAATGTCGTGCCTCATCTGGCCCTGCGGAATTCGGGGCTGTTGAAGGCCATACTTGCAGTCGCAGCCAAGCACATGTCTCTTGGCCTCAAATCCAGGAAGCGACAAGGCGATGGCGAAAGCACGAGCGAGAACAGCTCCTCGTCTCCAGAAACAACAAATAGCGGTCAACCACAGGAGCACGGTCAAACTCCAGCACACACGGCCACCCAGTACTACTACGAGACTCTCCAGTATCTCTCACAGACCCTACTCTATCCCTCCTACGCCAAATCCCACGAGATCTTGGCCACGGCCATAATGATCAGCACATACGAAATGTTTGACGCCGACGGAACCTCGACGAGCGGAAATTGGGAACGGCACCTACGAGGCGCATTCTGGATACAGCGTTCCCAAGACAATGACGGCGAGTCTATTGATGGATTGAGGCGGGCCGTATGGTGGGCGTGGCTTAGACAAGACATTTGGGCAGCATTCCGGGCAGGGAGGCCAACTCTCACGATATGGCGGCCCTGGAAGAGGCTCGAGGATCTTGATTCTGATGAGCTTGCCACGAGGATGGTCTACATTTGCGCAAAATGCGTCGAGTTTGCTGCTCTGGACAAGACTTCACCTGACCAAGATATACGACAGAGGATTGAACATGGCAACAAACTTCTCCAGGCACTTGATGATTGGCATCGGGTTCTTCCTAGCTCATACAAGCCGGTCACCTCGGCGTTCGGGTCTCAAAACAAGTTCCAGTCTATATGGTTTCATCCGCCTAACCACGCCGGCGCGATGCAAATGTACCATTTTGCAAAGGCCGTCGTATTGCTGAACCAGCCCACGACCGGCGGCCTCAATGCATACCGCCAGCGGCAAAAGTGTCTCAACGAAAGCCTTCACATGGTCTGCGGGATTGCCAACGCCTGTAGAGAGGGGGAACCCGCCATGGCGTTTGTCAATGTCCAGGCCATATTTGCTGGTAAGCACTCATCTGATGAATCATTTTACTATACTAATCGGCTTAGTTGGCCAATGTGTTCAGATGCCAGAGAAGCAGGCCGAACTACTCGATACGTTGGACAGGATGCTGGATATTAGCAAGTTTCCTGCCTCAGGGCTCGTGGAGGAGCTAAAGAGTGTTTGGCAGGAATAAAACTCCACGTTGCAATTGTTGATGAGTTAGCATGAAACCTTGCCTGTTCAGTCAAGGATTTAGGGAATGCTGACCCATCAAGTCTTTCGGGTTCGGGTTCAAACAATAAGCGATTCATCTGGACAAACTCATAATATTCCTTCTATCTTATGCTTCTATTGCCTGCTTCTAACACTTCACCAAGCCCCTACAATTCCAGCAACCGGAATATCGATGCCCGTCGTATAGGAAGCACCGTCAGAGAGCAAGTAGACATACGCACCCCCCAGCTCCTTTGGATCAGCCAATCTCGGCATGCCGCCATAGTACTGCATCTTGAGACCCCAATCCGGTGTCTGGTCCACAAAGTATGTCATGGCCGTCTTGACGAAGCCAGGCGAGATCGAGTTGACGCGAATCCCGTGCTTGGCCCACTCCATGGCTAGAGTGTGCGTCATGTTTCGCACAGCACCTTTTGTGGCTCCGTAGGGAGCTGATGGTGCTGCACGGTTGGGACGGTAGGAAGTCATGGATGCCGTGAAGACGATAGAACCCTTGATCCCCAGCTCAATGAACCGCCTTGCAACGGTGGTTGCACAGAAGTATGCCCCAAACACATTGAGGTTGAACAGCTTGTCCAGTTGGGCACGGTCAAAGTCGAGCGCTGGTTGATGCTTTGTCATTCCAGCGTTGGCGACGAGGCCGTGGATGGCACCTCGCTTGGAAATGATGGCATCGATGGCCGAGGTGATGCTCTCCTCGGAGGTGACATCGCAGTTGATGTAGCCAAGACGCTTAGGGTTGGCGGTCTGCACAGCGAGGAACTCGTCGCCGGGTTCGAAGAGGTCGAGGCTGAAGACGGCGGCTGCTTCGTTCGCTAGACAGACCTCTGCGATGCCCAGGCCGATGCCCCTGTTGGCACCAGTGATAGCGATGACTTTGCCCTTCAGGGTGATTCTCCAGTCGTGGTCTGGGCCAGGCTGAGTATTGAGAAACGTCGACGATGTCTCGGGGGCGGCGTCTGGTGTTTGGGCTGGTACTGTATTGGTGTTGCCGTTGGTAGGGACGGCGGTAGGGGTATCAAGTGCGCCGGGAGACATTGTAAAGATTCTGTCGAGTGTAGCGAGTTTGAACTGGGGAATGTGGTCTGTGTTGTGTCGGCGCCTTCGGTTGCAGAATGGTGTAGAGTGATTGTTGGAACATGGTCAAGAAGACAATGCGTCTTATTCTTATGCCCATAATAGAATGGCAACTTTGCCACAGAAACGATGAATCGATCGAGCATCTGGATGGAGCTGGTATAATGCACTCAATTGACGATACCCGAGGTCATCGAGACGAGCCATCGAGACGAGGCACCGTTACATGGTCTTGGCATACATGGACCTCGTAACGAGACCATGATGCTCGTTTCGAGGTCACCCTCGCTTTGGCGCCACCCTCGCATCCACGCCGGGCGTCCCCGATCGTACCAGCTTTACCGTTAGTTCATGTCAACGTGAGACTACCCCATACCCCATGGGGAATTAGTTACCCGTCCGTGTCCCCGCATTACTATTGATTCAACTCAACTGTAATGTCCGTCGCTCCGGCCAGAAAAAAACTTAGTTCTGTGACCGTGAGGTTGGTTATAAGTCTGTTGGATGCCACGACGACTCTCACCGTGTTCCAATGACATCGATCACTTGATTTGACAATCGCTTTATCGACAACCATTTAATCGCACCGCCTCAATTCTCACAACTCTTTCAACCCTTCACGCACCATGGCGACCGACAGAACCAGTGCCGAGGCCGTCGACCAGAAGGACTATCTCGAAAGTCCCAGTCAAGTCGCTGAACATGTCGAAGTCACTCAAGACATTAGCTGGACTGCGGAGGAGGAGAAGAAGCTCGTCCGCAAGATCGACCTGTTTCTCTTGCCCAATATTTGGCTCATGTACCTGCTGTCTTATATGGATCGAACCAAGTGAGTCAGTCCCCGGTTGATGATGTGAGTGACTGGCTCTAACCGTGTTGCAGCATCGGAAACGCCAAGATTGCCGGCATGGCTGATGACCTTGAACTCACCTCGTCTCAGTATAGCATCATTCTAGTTGTCTTCTTTGGTATGTCCCTCTGATGTTGATCACGCCGAGACCAATTAGCTGACACAGAACACGCAGTTGGTTATGTCGTCTTCGAACCACCGTCCAACATGATCCTAGTCCGAACCCGCCCGTCGCTCTATCTTCCCGCCATCATGATTGTTTGGGGCGTCCTGACATGCATCATGTCTGTAGTCCAGAGCTACCACCATCTCATCATTCTTCGAGTCTTTGTCGGTGTCATGGAATCAGGCTTCGCCCCAGGAATTCTCCTTATCTTTTCATCTTGGTATAAGCGAGGCGAACAGTCGAAGCGATTCGCCGTCTTCATGTCCGCCGCCATCCTTTCCGGTGCTTTTGGTGGTCTTCTTGCAGGCGCCATTACTGGAGGCCTCGAGGGTGCCCACGGCATTCGGGGATGGCGCTGGCTTTTCATCGTCGAGGGCGTGGCCACCATTGGTTGGGCTATTGTTGCCGCTTTTCTGCTCCTTGACTTTCCGGCCAATACCAAGCATCTTACAGACCGTGAGAGAGCCATCGCCATTGCAAGACTGCAGGAGGATAGCGTGACTGTGAGGGGCGAGGGCGAGAAAGTTGGCAAAATGCAATCGTTTATGCTCGCTCTGCGAGACTGGAGGACTTGGGGTTTCATATTTGGCTACATGGTACGTCCCTGCAGTAAGGACGTTTATGCTATTGGCACCTGCTAACTCTACTTAGGTCATTGTTGGTTCCTCGACTTTGTCCTACTTCTACCCGACTCTAGTTCACGGCCTTGGCTACACCAGCACTGTTCAAGCACAGTACATGACGGTAAGACGACATTCATGGTCTGGGTTGCAGATAACTAATCAGCTTGAACTAGGTTCCCATTTACGCCGTAGCATTCGTCTGCACCGCCGTGAGCGGCTACTTTGCCGACAAGATCTCAAATTACCGTGGTCTCGTCATCGCCGGCTGGCTCAGCTTCTCCATGATAACATCAATCGCGGTGTGCGTCGTCTACGACTTCACTGCCCGGTATGCTCTATTGGTTCTCATGGCTGCAGGCCTCTGGGCGTCCAATGCCATCTCCCTAAGCTTCGCGTCCTCGACATTCGGTTCAATGGACGCCGAGGTTCGAGCTGTTGCGCTGGCGCTCATGAACGCTCTGGGCAATCTCGCGCAGATTTACGGCGCGTACTTGTTTCCTTCTGACGATGCACCCAAGTATCTGA
The DNA here is from genome assembly GCA_027886155.1 of Fusarium paranaense. NCBI lineage: Eukaryota > Fungi > Ascomycota > Sordariomycetes > Hypocreales > Nectriaceae > Fusarium > Fusarium paranaense. The sequence goes on from RZGL01000063.1 coordinate 46,998, forward strand.
TGGGCTTTGGAGTTATTTCTGGCATGTTGGGTTTTGGTGTCTGCGTCTACATTGTTATGCATGTTCTTGTCCGACGGTGGAAGCCGTAAGCATGAAACGGTGTCCAACCTTATCTTGAAGGATGGTGGTATGTGGGTTGTTATTCCTGTTGGGCGATTGAAGCAGCTAGCTCGGCCAAGTCTTCGTGGAAAGACGAGAATAGACTCATCTATGAACCGATATTGAGGCAGTGAGGGTGACACTCAAGGGGCGTGCAAGTCAAGAACGTGATCTCCTCAACTGGGCTTTATATGGTCTGGAGAAATACCCTCCATGGCATAGGGTAAGAGGTCGTGATTCGTCTGTGCTTGGACTCGTCTCCAGGATCGTCGTCCGAATTAGGAACTAGCCGAATCAAGGGGATCGAGGCAGACGCTTGCAGGGTTATGCTGCATTGTGAGACAAGGGGTGGTCTCAGCCCTGATCCTTCTGCCTTGGCAGTTCGCTCACATCAGAAACTTGACAGCTGGACGATTGGTTGAATTGCTGCTTGGCAGGAACAATTCATTGACTCCCATTATCTCCAAATTGTGTGCTATAACTGTCATTTGTCTCTGGTTCAGATTTGGTACGGATATTTCGCAAACTTGTTCCCTGTGTTGGTGAGTTGGCAGAGTATCATTGCAACCCCTAATCCTTGCAGACGCCAGCCCCTTGTATAAAAAGAATCTCCACTCGTCATTACTAAGGTATTTTAACGTCATATCCCACGGATCATCTCCACGGAAGCCTGTTCGCGTGGTGTTTGAAGATCACCGCCCTCCAGCCAAGGCACACGAACGCAGATCATCCACAACCAGACTCATTAAGGACACAACACGCCACATCGCGGCAACTAGCTGCCACTAAATGACCCCCAGCGCCTTCGACTACGGATCTTGTCGTCCCTTCACGCACAATGGGAGAGTATGAGCTGGCCTCTTTGGACTCGGAGCCTCTTTATCGTCCGCCCAGCATCGCGTCCAAGGCCAGCAGCCAGAAACCATTGACAGCCACGCCAGAGAAGAAGCGATATTTCGGCGGATGGAGGACCGGTCTGGCCATCTCTACTTCAGCAGCAGCCTTTGTCACGCTCGCCAACATCATCTTCCTAGGCATCGTCGGAGCGAGGGTTAACGCCAATGGTGGAGCCCTATGGACGGGGGACTGCAAGACTGCGAAAGAGTATTCCCTATGGCTTCACCTTGCCATCAACGCGTTGGCTACCGTGTTACTTGGCGCCGGCAATTATACGCAGCAGGTCTTGACCGGGCCGACGAGGCAGGAAATCGACCAGGCTCATGATAAGAGGCAGTGGCTGGACATTGGCGTCTCGTCAATTCATAACCTGACTAAAATTTCTATCAAAAGAGTGGCCGCTTGGACAGTCCTGGCTTTGAGCTCTCTACCTATTCACCTACTGTACGCCACAGTCAGCCACAAGAGGCCATGGGTTGCTAACAGACTGATAGATACAACTCGGTGGTCTCTTTCGAAACCAGTGCTAACTACTTCTCGGTCTACACTGCCACACCCAACGACCTCAAGGAGGAAACTCTTAGCAACGTAACCAAGAGCTACAAAAACCTCAAAAATTCTCTCAGCGATTTCGACAAGCTCCCAGTTGACGAATGTCTATCCACCTATCGTCGAAATCTCCTCTCAACCAGAGGCGATGTGATCCTGGTTCTTGACACAGACATCCCATACATCTGGAACAACAATTCCCTTCCAGTCGAGATAAACCCATTGCAACTCCAACCCCCGTCTAAAAATTGGATGTGCAACTTGGACAGTGTCTCTGGCTTTGCTGTCTCCCTCCAGGCTTGGGATTGGGAATGCGATACAGCGGCCATCAAATCGGAAAACTGGACGATCAAATTCGATATTCAGTTGGATTCTGGCCTCAAGCCTCGCCACGCAGTACGGGTTGATCACTGCTATAGTAAACCCACACATGAACATTGCAAGGTGGTTGTGAACCTTCCCCTGCTTGGCGGTGTTATTGCGTGCAACTTTGTCAAGCTTGTTGGTTTGGCTTTGACGTGGTTGTATTTAGAAAAACGACCTCTCCTAACCCTCGGAGGTATGTTTCCCTCGACCAAAGCTAGAATTTGCTAACAACTTGTTAGATGCCGTAGATTCATTTCTCACTAATCCAGATCCAGCCACCGACAAGCGTCATCTCATGTCCAAGGTTTCTGGCAAAAAGCTGTCCTGGGAACCCGGACCTCGCGCTTGGATTCCTCAGAAGCGTCGCTGGGCCACCGCAGTTTCATGGAGAAGATACGGAGTAACAGTTTTTCTGTACTGTTCCAATTCGTACCCAATTGCATTTTTACGCAACTAATATGAACCCAGGTGTATGGTAACGATCATAGCGGCCGCAGTCCTCCTTAGCATGGGCCTCACCACACTGGGACATCCAAGCATGACCGCCCTTTGGAATCGAGGTTTCGGCCAAGTCAATGTCGACGCTCTCATTAACTTTTCCGTGTACAACATCAACGGGGCCACGAAAATGGTGGTGATATCCAACTTGCCCCAGTTGATCTTATCCCTTCTATACACGGCGATAAACGGCATGTGGACAACCATGCTCGTTGGAGCCGAGTGGAATAGTTACGGAATGAAACACAAGGGCCTCCGTACGACGTATCCCGTTGGGAAGCAACGCAAGACATACTGGCTGTCTCTTCCTTTGGTGAGTAGGACCATTCTTGGTTATACAAGCACATTGCTGACATTGGTGATTGTTAGCGATACGGAGTCCCTCTTATCCTCGGATCAGCTACCCTCCACTGGCTAATCTCGCAATCCATCTTCTTCGTAAAGGTCGTGCTTTGGAGAAACGACAAGCTGCTAGTGGACAGATACCCAGACGAAACAACTACATGTGGCTACTCTCCCATCGCCATCATCTTTTCCATCATTCTAGGAAGTCTGATCCTATTAGCCACTGTCGGTGGAAGTATGAGAACGATGACGCCGGTGATTCCTTCAGGAGCCACGTGCTCAGCTGTCATCAGCTCCGCTTGCCACGCACCCGAGGATGATGAGGATGCCGCTTCGGAATATGTCAGGTGGGGAGTTGTGCCAGGGACTGATCATTGCTCGATGACCAGCTTCGCAGCGGAAGATCCGGTGAGCGGGAAGTGGTATCAGTAGTGCAATAGATTTAATACAACCTTTCGAAATTCCGTTCATCTGAGGTCTTCGAAAGGAAGAGAGCGTCTCATGAAGTCTGGTCGGTAACATGTCGTGTAGACGTCTAATTCTCCATCATAGCCCTAGCTGACCATGGCACCCGGGGTGTGCCATTTATAACCAAACTAACAATTCACCTTATCTAAGCGGAAGCTTACATCTACCCGAATGACCCATAACTGCGCTTACCTTATGTTGAAACGGAGGCTGCTATCCCCTGCCCCCTTTCTAGGTTCCCTGACAGATATGCCGACTGATCCGGTCCCTATTACCATCGAGCAGATCCAAACGCCCTTTTGTGGCCACGTGATTTTCGTATAGCTTAGAAATTAGGCGAATTACTTCTATACGCGGCATAGGCCTCGATGCCGCGGAAAGGACTGGCTAGGAAGAAATGACATCGATTACCGAGAGCCTCAAGACATGGGTTAGTCCTGGAACTATTGTCAAGACCCGTTTTAGAATGTTCGTTTCATGGGCCCATTGAAATTCATTCTCAACGTGGATCAGTTCACGATTCGTGGGTTTATTCCTTGGATCATGTTTCATGACCAAAACCCCATGCCCGCCTCTACCCCTTCTAATCAGGTCGGCCTTCAGGATACGATGTCGATCATTTCGAATGCAATCATGTTCATCCACCGATCACGGCAGCTGAATCGGCGCGTGACGGCTGATATAAGGCTTGACAATGCCCGTGTCTTGGCTTTCTTGTACACCTCAAGACAGTTGACCTGTTTGTTATTTTATAGCTTCATTCACTCGTTTATTTTTATTCAAAATCGCCAACATGCGATCTGTGTCCCTTGCCTCTATCGTCGCCGCCCTCGCTGTGCGAGGTGTCGCCGGTCAATATGACGACTGGAAGTTCGGCAACCTATTCATGGCCGGCCCTGCCAAGAGCGCCATCAAGAAGGCGACTTACACTCTATCTCCTCCTCCCATCCCTTGCGGAACTCAAGTCAAGGACCCTTCGCACCAGCCTTGGATGTCTATCTGGGTCGGCATCTCGGATTCCGTCAGTGACCAATCCTCGGATCTGTATCAGCCTCTTCTGAACTGGGCCCCTAACAACGAGCAAGAGTAAGTTTTGCTATACGAAGGGAGTGAAATGTCACTAACTAGCTTTGTAGGGGTTGCCCTGCTCCTAACGATGCGTGGTGCGTTGCTGCCAGTACCTTTGACTGTAAGACGAGTCGAATCCCGCGACAGAGAGCATATCTGAAAAATTTTTTTTAGCTGGAACCCAGGTTGCCCAACCCTACGTGGCAATTCCCAAGGGCGCCTCTGTTGGTTTTGAGAGTGAGTGCACCCGTCGAAGCTTTTAGATGAAAGACCTAACAAGACCCAGTCACCTACAATGGAAATGCCGTGACTCAGGTCGTTTCGATCAATGGCAAAGTTGTCTCTAAGCAGACTGACCGTGAGTTCAAGTCCCCAGTCGCCTACTCTAATCTCTTTCTAACCTCATCAAGGCACCGGCTCTCAAGTCCCTACCTACATCTACTCGAGCAACGAGTGCTACCTGGGAGCTTGCGGCACCCTCCAGGAGTACAGTGAGTCCACTTTCTCTTCAGACTTGACAACTCACTGACAAATATTAGGCTGGGACGACTTCACCGTCGAACTCACATCGGCCGACCCCAACTTTGGCAAGACCCTTACCGTCAACGGCGGCGACTCGACCGGTCTCAAGACTTCCGACGGCGGCAAGACCTGGCACGCCGACTCCATCGTCATTGCAAAGGATTACTTCTACACTGACGGCTCCAAGAAGGAGTGCTCTTAGAGGTGGAGAGGATAGGCTCATTGTATTCTGTTCGTAGACATATTATTTGACTTGGCGATGTCGAGTTTTACAAAAAGGACATTGCTGCAAATTTTTAGATAGATAATTACAGTCTTTATTGGTTTGGAATCTTTTCTCAAATGTGAGGTGAACCCCAGCTCAACTCAATGACCTCGCCAAAGATGTGCCGGTCCGCTCATCAGACTCAGGGTCGAATTCAGCAGAGTTTTAGTTCACTTCTCAATCCCCCAAACAAAGCCAATAGCATCAATGCACCCATCATAGTACCCATACACTCCGCGCAGAGCCCAAGTGCCATCAAGCGCCGGCGCAAGCGACGTCCTGGCAACGGCCGTGGTCCAGCGGTCGTGGGCATGCGGCGCGATGTACTCGTCTACCTGCTGGTACCCGTTGGTCTTGTCGAAGCCAAAAAAGGTCATGTTGGCGAGCGTCTGGTAGGGGAGACGAGGCTCGAAGTTATCCGTGACCACGTTGACGGCCACGATGGGCCGGTCGGGTGATTGGGAGACCGTGTGCACGGGTGACCCGTGGAGGACGCCGTAGCTCTTGCTGCTGCCGTCCGTCCAGTCCACGGTGAAGCCGCTGACCCAGTTGCCGTCGCTGTGGATGCGGAGGGTCTTGAGCTTGGCGCTCTCGGGCGCGTCGTCGAGCGTGTTGAAGAAGTGGCCGCGGTTGGCCATGTTGCCGATCCAGGGCGACAGCCTGGCCCAGGTGGACTTGCCCTCGTGCGTGGCGATGCTCTGCTTCAGCGGGGTAGGGGTAGTCTGTTTGAAGGGGAAGATAGAGTCGTTTGGTGGCTGCCAGCCGCTGCCGCCCGTTGACGATGCCAGCTTGGCTTCAAGATCCTGAACCTTGGCCTCGAGATCCTGGATGGTGGCGTCGGTCTTCTTCTTCAGCTCCTCGACTGCCTTCTTCTTGGCATCACGATCCTTCTTGATGGCCACCAGACCAGCTTCCAGGCCCTCGATGATCTTGTCCTTGTCATCGCTCTCAGCCCTAGCCTGCTCGAGATCCTCCTGGGTGCGAGCAAGCTGCTTCTGAGTCGAGGCCAGGCCGGACTCCAACTTGGCGACCTTTTGGTTGAGTTCCTTGTTGCTCTTGTCAAGCTCCTTGTTGTGCTCACGCTCCACGTCCAGTTGTCCGCTGAGGTGGCTGACCTCGGAGTTCAACTCCGAGATCTGTGCTGACAACTGCTGGACGCGGGCCTGGGCTGCTGCCAGGGCAATCTCTGTCTCATCCAGGCGCTTCTGAAGCTTAGCCTTGGCTGCCTGCTCCTCGGCGATCATCCTGTGAGCGTCGTCGAGGGCCTTGTGGTCGGCTGCGTCGTGATCACGATCACTTGAGATGATCTTTTGCAGGTCTTGGATCTGCTTGGTGAGCTCTGCTTCCTTCTTGGCATATTCATCACGCGCGTCGGACAGTTTCTTCTCCAGGTCGGCGCTCTTGTTCTTCTCGAGCTTGTTCTCGTTGCTGAGCTCGCTGATCTTGCCGTTGAGGTCACGGATCTGTTTGTTGCACTTGTCCACCTGTTCCCTGAGCTCGTGGAATGACTTGTCAAGGACGCTGAATCGCTGTGCATGGTCAGCGCGGTGCTCCTGGCAACATGAGTTAGACGAGTACATACCTCGGTCGCATACTTGGCGAGGTAGCCGGCCTGGTCGACGAAAGAGGCCGTGTGCGTTAGGGTTTCAACAAGACTGCGAGGGAACGGCATCTGAGTCTGGATACGAGGAAGCGCAGCCTCGGTCTGAGGGTAGCAAACGCTCAATTCAGACTTCTCCCTGGGTGGTTCTGGAGGAGTCATCTCGCTGAGGAGACAATGTTAGCAGCGTCGAAGAAGTTAGGGGCGTCTAGCTTACTGAGAGTGAGACTGTTTGCTAACTGCTTGCGTAAGACCTCCAAGTTCCTTGTCACCTTCTGGCCCCTTCATATGGACTGCAAGCTTCGCAGTCCCCTCATCTCGGATGCAGTAGAGGCTGTAAGGGGGGCCATCGAAATCGAATTTGAGAGGCTCGCCTGGTCCGTTTTCCGCCCTCTGAACGGTGTTGATGGAGAACGGAACCTTGGACTTCTTTTCCGCGTCCTCGGTCCACTGCCAGAAAGCCAGAACGGGCTTTCCAGCTCCGACGCCCTCTGGGACAAGGACCAAGATCGGCTCGTTGCTAGCATACTTGGGCCAGTCCAGCTTTCCAGTCCAGATTCGGAAGGAATCGGTCGCTACCGCCTCTCCCTGGGGCTGGTAGACGCGATCAAGAGTCATGTAGCTTTTGTTGTTGGCCGGGTTCGACATGGTGATGTCGAGCTTCCCGTACGCTTGCTTGGTGGTGATGACATAGGTGTAGAAGTTGTGTGACATTTCGATTATGTCCTCACCATCCTCCGTCTTGGACACGTTTGTGACGACCTTGGTGTCGAACCAGTTGGGCTTCCTGTTTCCGGCGGCATCCTTAGTCCACTGGGAGAAGAGGTAGACGCTGTCGCCGCGACGGGCCGTGCCGTCGGGGAGGATGACAATGAAGAGCTCGTCCGTAGCAGAGGTGCCCCAGTTTAGCTTTCCAGAGTAGACAAACATATTGATGGCGGAAGGAGGTGAAGGCTGAGAAGTATGAGTTGAAGAAGATTGGGTTATTGAGGAGATGCTGAGAGATGTTCCAAGTTTCACATTATCAGGCGTCAGTGAGTCCTTTATAGTTGCGCAACTCTTCTCTTCTCTTCTCTATTGTCTACCTCTTCTCTGAAAGCTCAGACTGTCATACAATCCACAGCTTCATCGTCAGCCGCCACCAGAACACTCATTGGCATTACCTTCTCAATACTTTTCTGCAGATTCTGGCTAGTAACGAGCTGAGAGACCCCATGTGGCTACCTGATGGCTAGATAGGGAAGGGAGAGGCAATCCCGCAGGTAAGCTGGCTACCAACGAACCTCTGTACTTCCATGAATGCCATCAAGCGGTAGACCGTTTTGTTGACCCTTGTACCTTGCCATCGCCATCCGAGCGGCCCTCTTCCAGCTGAGCAGTATCCATATTGGCCTTTCCTGAGACCCTCGGCCCCCCCCGTTTTTATGGAGAAGGGCCTCATTCGTGCCCCGAGCGTTCCGGAACAGTCATTGTTGATTCTGTTTTCAGTCGATGCTGACCTGCATTCTGTCACGGACCTAAGTGGTCTCGGGCTCTTGCGGAGAAACCATCCGGGCTCGCAATTGGCCCACAGCTTACATAGTGCAGGGGCCTGAGGCGCCTTGGCACATCTCGAAGCGGGAAGATTCCGGGTCAAGTGGAGAGCTGAAGATGCTGTAAGCAAGAGAATGGATAGCCGTCAGCACTTGTTCAGTGAGTTGAGGAATATTGGATAGGAAACACCGTTGATGGTGCATTGGGGCCTTGGCTATGGGCGAGTAAGCAGCTGCTCCGAATGCGGAGAGTTGCAGGAGTCGTACGCCTAATGCTGTGATCCTCTTGGCTAGCTATGCCTTGGGGCCGAAGTGTGCAGACTCTGGTCCAGCGCTTGCAAGGCTTGCGTGCGAGGTGGCTGGACGAAGCAGAAGGGGATTGTCTTCGCAAGGCACTGCCGAACACGTTCCAGAGGAGGATTCTTTCTAATACAAGTCCAACCCGTAGGTTTTTTCTAGTATTAGGTGGTAGAAATAAGAGTACTTCCTTTCTCAGAGGCCTATATTACGTCTCGATCGGACGTAAGATCAAAGACCACTATCCTCCAGTACATGACACATGTTGTCGGTGCAAGCTACAAATGCCCTTCGGGTATACCAGCGCGGCCCTATTGGCCAATTCTGAAAACCACCACTGCGTTACCCTGGCCCTTACCAAGCCATCCGGGCCAGCACAGAGTTTGGCCAGCGACGAATACATGCCTTTCTACCCTCATCCAGGCAGAAAAGACCGAGTCCAAGCGCCGCGGGATAGAAGTAGTGCTCAACCGGAACGCCAGCGGTACTTAAAACGTCTTGAAGGCTTGGGATATACAGCCAAATGACGGCAACACCCAGCGTAAACAGGATTGCAGGAAAGAGAAGCAGATTCTGCGTGCGCTTGTTGAACACAGGGGGATGTTGAAAGATGGACAGGTGCCTATTGCGAACCGCCATCAGGTTGAACCATTGCCTACAAGGATCAGTTGGGCTCAAACATAAGTAGGTAGAGACTGACATGACGACGAGGTTCATAAAGTAAATCGAACTAGCCTCGTTAAGCCGCGCATTGTAGTAATCCGGATCAACACGTGCAGGAATCTCGCCAAACTTGAACCACAGGTCCGAGAAAGGGATGCCTTTTCGTTCAAGATACCAGTATGCCATAGCAAATGAGCAGACACTCTCGATGACGCCAACAAAGGCATACGCATGGAAGATGAGCTGCCAGTTGACGAGATGTGTCTTGCTAGGGTCTCGTGGAGGTCGGAATAGGACGTCTGCTTCGGGCTTTTCGTAGGCTAGGACGATGGCGCCGGCACAATCGGTGAAGCAACTATAGCTATCAGCCTCCAAGTCAAAGCAGTACCGCACGTAGAACATACCATATGATGATCATGAGGAAAGAGGATAAAATCTGCGGAAGCCCGAAGACCACATTGGTGAAGACTGGCCAAAACTCGGAGAATGAGCCTGCTGGGAGCAGGTAGGCAATGACCTTCTTGAGATTATCAAAGACAACCCGCCCAAATCTTACCGCCTCGACAATAGCGGAAAAAGACTCCAGCAGTACCATATCGGCCGCCTCGATGGCGATATCGGAACCACTGGTGAGACTTATGCCCACATCTGCGGCCTTGAGAGCCGGTGCATCATTGACTCCGTCACCGGTCATGCCGACGATCTGCTTCCTGGCCTGGAACTCGCGGACGATGCGTAGCTTCTGGTCAGGTGTTGTGCGTGAAAAGACAATCTCGTTATACTTGCAGAGCTGTTCCCACTGGTGTTCGTTGAGACTCATCAAGTCTGAGCCAGAGAGGAGGAGTGCGGCATCTCGTGGTGACTTCGAGTGATCTTCACCTTCTGTTGGGAACCTCACAAGGGAGGATGCGTCGTGGACGACTTGAGCAGTAACCATGCCGCACTGGCGAGCGATAGCCAAGGCTGTAAGTCCAAAGTCACCCGTAACCTGTGTGAGTGTCAGCATCAGACGACCTATTTCACCACTTTCAGGTGTGTAAACAAACCATAAAGGCACGAATTCCAGCTCCACGCAGCGTGGCAATAACCTCAGGCATCTCAGGACGGGGCGGGTCGATCATGGCCAGGAGGGAAACCAGGGTAAGCTCAGATTGAAGTTCGTGCATCATCTGAGTCTCAAATTCAGGCGACGATGTATCCGGGAGGATTCTATCGGCACCGAGTATCTTTCGAGCGAGTAGAATCACGCGTTTGCCGTTAGAGGACCACTGATCTTTGAGTTGCTTCACCGTTATCGCTTCATCCTCAGTCAAGGCCGCCACGGAGCCATCTAGTTGAACCATGCTAGTGCATCGTCCGAGCAGAATGTCCGGGGCACCCTTGATTGTCAGCAGCCTGGAGTTTTTAGTACGGAGAATGAATACCAGGTTCCAGGGTACAACTTACACGCTGCCAGCCGTGAACTCTTTGGCCCCTAACACGCCAAGACAAATATCAACATCCTGATTTTTGGGCGCCTTAAACGCCTTTGCCATGAACTTGTTCTTGCTGTTGAAAGACAGCTCAAAAACGCTCGTCCACGTCTTACGTAGCTCCGAGACGGGACCAAACCCTTCCGAAAGCCTCAAGGCTGCCTGATCGGTGGCGTCTCCAAAGATGAGCCGGTCCGTCAGAGCCTCTTTCTCAGACTCGGGGTCGAACTCAGCAGAGTTGCAGAGTCCTGCTACTGCTCGTATTTGATGGATACCTGAGCTTCGTTGATTGAGTCGGATGTCGTCCATGGCTGATTCGGGGGTGAAAGTGGTGGTGTATAGAGAGCAGTCGGTGGCAAACATCTTGTTCTACATGTACTTGTTAACGATCCATTCTCTAGTTTCACCCATTTCTGCCTTAGTATACATGCCTTGGTCAAGGTTCCCGTCTTGTCGGAGCAAATGACAGAGACTGAACCTAGAGTCTCGACTGTTTTAAGTGACTTGCACAGAATCTTGTTCTTCTTCATTAGATTCGCCGTGATAGTCAGACTAGACGTAACGGCGATTGGGAGACCCTCGGGGATATACGCAATGGCCACGCTAACACAGCTCACGATGAGAGCAGATACGTTGATCCAGTCAGGGTGAGACTTGCGGAGCCATCCAGCCCTAAGGTAGAGTTAGCAAATGGTCAAGTTCAAGCAGGATTTTGACGGTTTCATACCAGACGGCCACTAGAATAATGATCCACGACACCATGATGAGAACGATGAGCGAAACAAAGCGAAAGATGTCCTTTTCCATCGTTGTCAAACCCGTTTTGGGTTCGCCAGTCAGTTTTGCAATTTGGCCAAAAACTGTCGCATCACCAGTGGAAACGACAACACCGAGCGCACTACCGGAAACACAATGCGTGCCTTGCAGGCCAATGCAGTGGGTTTCGAGATAGTTGTCATCAGTTGAGTCGACAGTAGCCTTTATAGGCTTTGATTCACCTGATCAAGTCAGACATGCATCTCCCGACAAAGGTCAGATACTCACCAGTCAGAACAGCACGGTCAACCGATGTATCATGCGAGACCTGGAGGTAGCGAACATCGGCGGGGATCCTGTTCCCAGCCTTGATGAAGATGACATCGCCAGTAACAACGTCGGTAGCGCTGACTTCAACCTTGGCACCATCACGAAGAAGAACGCACGACTCGGGTAGCATCTCGGTGATGGACTGCATGACGCGAGACGAAGACCAGTCTTGCCATCCATTGAAGGCCGCCTGAATGACAAAGACAGCCACAAGGACTATACCCAAGGCGAGGTTTGCGATGGCTGGAGGATCTCCCAGGGGCTTCCAGGAGATGAAGACGAGAATGCCTCCAACACAGAGGATAGCCCCAAAGCCTTTGAAGAAGTATCCGAATATCTTCCAAAACAAGGGGTTCGGGAGAGGGGAGATCTTGTTTTTGCCCTGCTTTCGCAACCGATCGTCGGCTTCTCGAGTCGATAAGCCATGAGCCATGTCGACTTGAAGGCGTTTCTGAACTTCTTCGATTCGTAGCTTGTGCCACTCGATGGTTTCAAATTCTAGAAGTGTCAGTTTGGTGACATCGATTCATAGGATGCTGTACATACTCAAAACAACAGCATCCTTGGCCTTGGACTTGGACTGCGCGTGATGATGGTTTCTCTCAGCGTCGTCGATCTCGAACGAGCTGGTTCGCTTGGTCAGACATCAATCACATACAAAAATGGTGGTTGACTCACATGCTGCGATACTGGATCGGCAGAGTCGCATTCCCTCGGCGGCTCTGGCTCGACGAGCGCTTCTGAGGCCCGGGTTCGCCATCCTCCCCAGAGCACGTCTGCGTTCTACCGCCGACCCGGGTGCCGTCCTCTTCGTCGCCTGTCTTCCAGCGCAGGGATCCTAACACGACCATGTTGTAGCTTCTAGAGTATCGAGATCAGATGCAAAAGAGATGATGTTGGAATGTGGTCAAACTCAACATCATCAAACGAGGGTCTTATATGGACAAGATGCAATACGACACCAAAGGAGACATCCGAGAGCATCTTTTCGGGTGCAAAAGCCACACCGGAAGCACAGATTCGGTATTCCTTTGACAACCAGCCGAATATGACCTCGTCTCCAACAAAGACCAACTCTCCCACACCCTCCAAGAGACAATCCATAACGTTAAATTTACCTAATTGTTTTCCCAGTCCATTGCCTCTTCTTAAATGCCTCACATAGAACCATCTCGCGACACGAGGAGGCCTCCTGATCCTGAAATGTACTGACTGACTCCGTCCAAGGGGATGCGTGGTACATCATGTACGGCATGCATTCCCCGCACGTCAGCTCCTGAGGTAGAGATACTTGGACAGTACTTGTGACCGCTAGCGGCTCTTTTAGCCTGTCATTTGTGACTGAACCCCTGGATGGCGGTGACAGATGCACACCCGCCTCCATGCCGAGCAAAAGAGCGAATATGTTCTGACAACCTCAAATCCCTCAACGCAGGAAATAATTACATATGACATTGAGTCAAACATGACTCTGACGAGCTAAAAACTGGTTGTTTTCCCTTTCCATCCCACGTCTACTCTTCCACATAGCGTGACCCCCGCGCCTCGCTTCTTCTAGCGGTTCCCATGGCGGGATCCCAAGAGAACCCTGAAAGCCATGGCATGGACTCCAGCACATTATACGGACTTCTCTTAGTTGCTCTCATCATAGTAATCTTTGTCATCATCTACATCGCCCACCGTGCCTTGCACACTCGGCCAGTTCCTGATGTCATCAGCCACCAACTTCTCCGGTTCAGAACGACTGCGGGCTTGGGGAGAGACGCGGTAGAGAACATTCCGACCGTCGAGTTTCATGCGCGGCCAGCCACAAACAAATCCCCTATACACATTTTTCGAAACCCTCCAGTTCACGCAAAACCGCCTGCGCCAAAACGCTCGATAATCCAAGTGTTCCAGCACCATCCGGGCTTCTCCCCTCGCTCTCTCGAGTCTGGGACAGGGAAGCCACAAGATATCTCATCTCTGTGCTCCATTTGCACCGAAGATTTTACCGAGGGAGTGAGATTACGGAAACTGCCGTGCGGACACGTTTTCCACCCACAGTGTATAGATCCGTGGCTAATGGATCGCGCCCGTACTTGTCCTCTATGGTCGGTAAGCCCAAGTCAGACATGAGCAGGCAACCAGCTAACATGAGTGATCTCCAATCTCAAGTCGAGTCGATCTAGCCTTTTTATCTGGCATGGCGATCCCTAGAGTGCCTCCTGCGGTTCGTACAGCTCCCTCCCCCAGCACCAGGGTTGCTGGTCGAAGTTAGTATGGTCTGAGAGGAAAGTCAAGGAGATCTACCTTGTATCAAGCAGTGTGCTACGCTCGCCGCATCTCGAACCAAAAGCTCGGCTTCAAAGGGACAGCGCTGATTAGTTACCCCCCAAAATCATAAAACCTCACCCCTATTGATCTCTTCATACCCCTGAAAAGTAGAACCCCGCGACGACAACCACATATGCAAGCAAAAGAATGCTCCCCTTGAAGTAATTGCTCTTTCCTTCGCCATACAGATACCCCAAAAGGAACACACAAATGACAACAAGCACCATATCCCACTGTGGGAAAACAAGGGGAAACACATAGTTCCTCAAATCTTCGTGAGGGCCAGGTTGTGAGTGGAACACTGCAGAAAAGAGCACAAGGGCCGGGATCTGGAGGAGGCAGACCTGAAGTACGTAGGCAGAGCCAATCTCCATCGACAGGGCAATATTACCGTTTATTGCAAATAGAATGGCATTCTTCGGGTTGCGTTAGTGACGGCATCTTGTGGAGGGCAAAGAAACGTACCCAGATTTCTGTCGTGTTTGGCACGAGGGCGAAAATGGTCAGTCCGACAAACTTTTCATCTACATGGACTTCTTTGAGGATGGAATCAACCATCTCAATGATGATATTGGCGAGAATACCGTAGAGAATCGTTGCTCCAAGTAGTATCAGCAGGCTCTTTGTTCTGCTCCAGTTGGGTACAGAATGCCAGTCAGTCTCTTTTGATGCTCTCGTCCTGGAAACTTGAGCGTCTGTGGATGAGATGGATGTTCTGTTTGTGCTATCCTGGGCGCCGTCCTCCTCAGGCAATTCAGGCAGAATATCGCAGTCTCTTCGTGCCAGATTCCTAGGTGGAACCTCTGGCTCGACCCTTTGCAATGGGGATGACAGAGGAGATAGTTCTCCGCGCGGAGATCCCACCGTGGTGTTCGACCTAATGCTTGCGCGATAACTGCTGAAGGAGTGTCTCCGTGCACCAATGGGGAGTTCTGGCCTTCCCTGGTTCAAAGGTGTAGTCACTGGCTGTTGTCTGCGTGCGAGGTGCTTCTTATCCTCTGCATCGCTGGCCCAGATGACGGTGGCGTGAGTGCGAAGAGTGAACAGCAGCCCAATCACATATGCCAACAGGAGAAGAGCGGTACAGAAGTAGCTGAATGGTCGAAGAACATGGACGTAAAGATACCCATCAAGATCAAGCTCCTGGGAGATGGAACAGGTTTGGCAATTTGCAACACTCCGCTGAGAGTTGACCGTCAAGGTCTGAGTGGGTTTGTAGGAGCAGCCCCGGCATCTCACGACATGAGTGCCATAGACTGCATAAAACAGCGTAGGGCTAAAGACCCCAATGATGGCGAAAAGCAGCATGGTTGAGGTGACACCAGCTGATTTGGAGTTGAACCGCTGCGTCTTGCGCTTGAGGGCGCCAAAGCACATGGATAATCCTGGGAGGAATAGAACTCCAGCAAAGATGCTTCCAATGATGCACCCTTCGACGAGGCGGCTCTTTCCCTGCTTGAGGGCCACGCAGTAGAAAAGGACCTCGAATATCGTGGAGAAGAATGCATTCACCACGGCACTCACGCCCATAGATGATTGAGCAGAGATTGAAGCGACAGCCTGGCCTATAAAATAAGCTAGGGGTATGATGCCAAGAAGGCTGGCCGGGAAGAGTAGACCGGGCGGGATAGTGAAGATGTGAATATGCAAGAGCTTCTGAAGAATAAGCCAGTTGAAGATTATGATCAAGGCGATGCCCATGAGGTCGATGAGAAAGATGCTGTTCCCGCCTATAGAGTAGTGCCAGTATCGAAAGCCGACGGCAGAGTAAGTGCAGAGCAAAACTTTGGAATCTTGCCCCTCATCTGGCCGCACCGATTGTGCGTCTGAATCGAAAGAAAGGGTGAGAGGACAATGTTGAAGATGACGGAGCAAATGCATGCAGGTCTTGGCCATGGGAATGGTAAACACGAGGGCCCAGCAGGTCAACGAGACCAGGAACAACGGCGGGATAATAAAAATGTGTAGAACAGAAAAGAAGACGCCCCTTCCACTCTTCCACTGGCCTCGACTGAACGTGGTAGTCTGCCCCGTGGGCTGCCCTTGTCTGGGACCGAAGAAAAGATGGCCTTGATTCAGGCTGCCATTCTGCCATTGCTCATATTCATGCATGCTGCGTCCCTGGTTGAGGCGGTCGTTTGTCTCAAGTCGCACAAGCTTTCCAAAGGGGTAGAATATGTATGCAGCCAAGCTACACAAGACTCGGCCATATTCTCTCGAACTGGATGTTGAAGAGGCTATGCAGACAAGACCGCCGACGGCAGCGAGGATAGCCAGCCACCAACCGAACAAGATAGTCCAGAGGATGTTGAACAGCAACGACCACAAATTGGCGTTCTGACCTGGTATGGAGTTGGTTCCATTGCTCTCATCGTCGTCGGGTGGTTTGCCTTGTTGGTAAAGGGCGGGTTTCCATAGTCTGATTCCAAAGGGATGTGTCTCGTTGATGGCTTGCTGGCGGAGCTTGAGAGTGAAGCTCCCAGCGTCCGAGTCGACCTCCGCATCATCTTGCACAGGTGACTCGCCCGGGGCCTCTGTCAACTCCAACCTAGGTATTCTGGAGGGAGCAGGAGGGCCAACGTGATGCTCTGAAGGAACAAGGCCAGGCGGAGCTGATTTCCTGCGGCCTACGAGGCGGCGTCTAAATGCATCAGCCTCGACTTCGGCGGTATCGTCGTCTGCGGAAAAGAGATAATCTCGACGGGGCACTCGTAGGGTTATCGACAGTCGACGAGGCATTACGACGTGAGATGTGTCAAATCAGGGTTATTTCGTTGGCCAGCGCCCTGCAATAGGTTTCTGAAACAAAGAGACAAGCATCAGAATGCAAAGCCATGCTCTCACCTTCTTGTCACAGCATTGAGAGGGCATTTAGAATCCCCCATTGTCCCGCAAACTACGTACCACACTGCCACCGTCAACAGTCCGCCTTGATCAGATGCGCTCCACAGGACGGAGCCTAGAACATGTTTTACCTGCTCACCGATCAGCGCTGGGGGCGTTATGCTTGATGATGCTGCCTCGGTAGGTAAATGCCTCTCACTACCGCGCTGTACATTGACTCAACAAACACATCTGCCTCCAACCGAGATGGAGACCGGGAGGCCGCCAGCCGTAAAGCATACGAATAGAGTATCCCGACATGTACGCTTGCCTTGTTATGATCGCCGTGACCGGGGCCGGGAATAGCATCTCCACTCGAGCTAATATGCCGTGTATCAGGTAGTCGACAACCATACAAAACACCAAGATTTCTACCTATCTCTACAATACAAAAGGGCATTGCCATGCCCAATCCAGCATCGCCGCAACGCCCTTCCAAAAATCCCTCATCCACCGCCACTGCGGATTCGACAGACGCTTTGTGCATGTCGGCGTCATGGTCATTTCTCATGTCGCACAACCAACGCAAGCATCGTCCGGGGATGCCAAGCTTTGAGCCCCTGTCTGTCTGTGTGCACAGGCCAAGGAATCGAGGTTCAAAATGCGCTTAATTGAGGTACTCGTGAGGTAACAGATTAATTCCAGGAGCGACTATACTCACTCACCCGAATATTCTGTCCGGGCTCAAGGCAATTCCTAGAATCAATTAGTCTGACCTTTTCTGCCGCCCCATCCCACGTACAAGCTGGGGATCCCAGGTTGGATTTATCCCTCATACCGTACCTCTTTCACCTGTTCATCTCCGGTGGGTGGATCGTCGTCTGCACCACGTTGCCAAGCTCCCTCTGGCCGGCGCTAAAAAGCTTACTTGGACCCTTGTCGTGTCAACAGAAAGCTTGACATGTGCCATGACGCAGTTCTTTTCTCTTTCCCTCTGTCCAACGAGGCGCAGCTCGGCTCCATGTGCTCCCTCGACACAGCCCCCGTCCCCTCTCGAGTCATTTCAGACAAGTGCCCCGTGCAGGTTGTCAGGTATGTCGATCGTGGGTATGATTGGGTCACCATCCGATAAGGTATTTCGTTTGTACCGTAGGAGCCACCTTTGAACAAGACAGGTCGCGTGTAGTCGTACTTGTGCCTGATACTCTCAGCGTCATCGGTAGAGAACAAGTCTTGTAGGGTATTTCCCGTAGTGTGTTCCAATTCGCACTTGATGCTATGGCAAATTTCTCCACACATCCAGAGGCAAAGGTCACAGCCTCACGATCCGCTGATCCCGTCAGTTCACGAGAGGGGAAGGTCAAGCGATCTAAACGATGAAAAATCCCTCTGAACCTCCTGTAGCTATTACGTCTTCTGCCCGTATTTGCAGAGGCCGGCCTTGTACTCAAGCGATACATCCGTATTCCCTCTAATCCGTGCAATGGACGACAGCATAGACGATGCCGACCCAAGCCCCAGCAGCCACGTCGAACATGACGACAACGACATTCTCTTCTTTGAAGCGGATGAAAGCGTCGAGACAGATCCATGTTTTGACCTGGAACAAGACCGGCGTGCACCTCCAGTTTTCATCAACATCCATCGGTAAGTTTTGGTGGAAATACCCATTCTCTCGAAACCGTGCTGACCAACCAAGGATACGGAAGTTCATTATCGCAAGCCTTGGTATGCTGCTCGACACAAATGAATCGCCTTGACCAACATTAACCGTCAAACAGACGATCCATATTCCCTGGATCATATGACTAGTCCAAGATTCAACAACCTTGTTATCCGCCCATTGCTCGACAGATTGTACGATGAGTATGATTACTCAATAGGTTCGCATCTTTCCTTTGCCCTCCCTGCCTGATCACCATGTTTTTCCTTAGCAGTTGTGCATGTCCTCCAAGTCTCAAAATCTCTGACTTTTTGTGACTAGTGTATTGCCTTTTGGCAAACCGTGTTCAGTTCCTCCGCGAACAGTCCAGTGTTGTCCATCAAAGCACCAGCATCGCCAGAGCCAACCTGTGCGAGCTACTAGCCATACGTATCATACGCAACTTTCAAGAAGACAACCCTGGTCAGGGTGGCTTGCTCACACTCTCTAAAATCCTCGTCGAAGGCTTTGACCCCTTCTCGGGTGCTCCAGAGGATATCCAAACTTCAGGCCGCTACCCCCAATGGCCAATCCAAAACCGCGGTGGACACGAAAGAAAGATCACAGCCCTCGAGTTGGCAATCATCTCCGAGAGCAAGAACTTTATCAGTTCGCCGGGCTGTCAGCGAGTCATCGAGGCAGTGTACCAGGGGTGGGTTGTGTATACGCCACTGTCATTTGTTGACCTTTTACCAAATCACTTCGAGTATCAGCCCGTCACTCTCTACGATCCCCAGAAGGCGCCTTTGCTCAATCACCGTCGGCTTATCGTGCCGCGTTCTCGTTATGCAATCGAGTTTGTGCAGTACATTGTCCTAGTTGTGCTCTACATCTTGACAATGATGCACCGCGGTACCAACACTCTGTGGGTGTACGAGACGCTCTTCATAAGCTACTCGGCTGGTTGGGTCCTGCATGAGTTTGCCGCCATCATCGAACATGGATGGACCATTCACTCCCAGAAGCTGTGGTCATTTCTGGATCTCACCTTCACGCTCATCTTCACCATATACGTTATAATCCGGGGTTGCGAAGTCACCATTGCGTCCCTGGAAAGAGGCATGGCGCTCAATTTCTTATGTCTAGCAGCACCTGTGCTGCTCACCCGACTGGCTTTCAACATTCTTCCGGATCACATCGTCTTCATATCACTCCACGCCATGATGAAGGAATTTCTCATCTTGACTTTTCTCGCAACCTGGTGCTTCACTGGTTTCTTATTGGCACTGCAGTGGTTGGCAACAGGAGACGAGTCAACCACTATTCCTGGGGACTTCACCATCATCAAGTGGCTTCTATGGATCTGGTTTGGTCTGGATGGAACTGGCATAGAGGCATCTGTTCAGTTCCACGCGATTCTCGGACCAGGTCTCACAATCGCTTTTGCGTTTCTCGGCAATACTCTATTCCTCACTATTCTTGTCTCGCTTCTCACGAATCGGTTCTCCAAGATTGTTACGTCAGAAACGGTCGAGATACAGTTCAGACGTGCAGTTTTGACATTCGAAGGTGTCAAGAGCGATGCTATTTTTGCTTATCCGCCGCCCTTCAACCTATTCGCCCTTGCTATGCTTCTTCCCCTGAGGTTCATTCTTTCACCACGAACCTTTCACCTCACGCACGTAACACTTGTCAGAATATCCAACGCCCCGCTATTACTTGTCATTGGCCTCTACGAGAGGCATCGGCAATGGACCATAGTATCAGGAAGGAAGTCATCTAGACCGTGGCAGTTCACAGGTTTCTCGCCTCATGGTGATATACAGGCTGTTTTCGAGGTTGAACCGCCATTGTATGTCCAAGAGGAGGCTGACGAGCTAGATGGCTTGAGTGAGATGGGATTTTCGGACAATGATGCGGTTTCCAGGTTGTCGAGGGAGATGAGACAACCAGTTGTGTTCTCACTAAGCAACGCGAAAGTAGGGAGCCCGAGGTAGACGACAGGAGGTACATAATATAGACACCGCCGGAGGTGCAAACAAGATATATTATTATATAAGAGGCATAGATATAAGAGAGAGATATCCTCTTTTTCATTTGTTGTTTCAAAAATCCGTTCTCGCTGTCAGCGTCGAAATCACGTTGCCCCTTACATAACAGATCTTATTTGCACAGCCGGGTCGCCGTAATAAAAGTCCTCCAGACTGAATGACATTCGTGATTCTATTTCGAATACCCTAACGAGCTAGACTATAGCGCGCTTATTCAAGCTTGTGGTCTGATTCTATGAAGACGGGACGGTCCTCGTAAATGCCATCTTTCAGGTCCTGACGTATCTTGTCAAACTTCTCCTTATGCTTTTCCATGATTTCCCGCTCCTCTTTCCGCTCCTCTTCTGACAATGGCGGAGGAAGTATACCAGCAGGTGGATTATACCACTGTTCTTTCGGTACCCTAGTTCCGTCGACTCCACGGTAGCGTTTCTCTGCCTCCTCATCGTATGGTAGACGGTCGAGAAGAGCCTTGATCAAGGTAGGCCTCAAAGGGGTAGCGTAATGAATGTTGCGATCGGCGTCAAGAAAGCGAAATATTCCGTCATCGCCGAGGTGTGCAATACCCATCAAGTCAGGGTCGCGATCCATGTGACGCAAGATGTCGCTCATTTCTTTTTGTTCCGGTGGAAGAGCTTCGTATGCAATGCCATCTTCAGTGCTGCATTGTGGTGTTTCTGTGGTCTCTTGAGTCTTTGGGCTGGGTTGAGACATGATTTATAGGGATTGTGTGTGAGAGAGAAAAGCTGGGAGGAGATGGGTTAAACTCAATAGATTGGAGCCAGGTAAATCTAGATTGATAGTGCAGATGGAGTTGGTCATATCAATCCTGGGTGACCATGCATTCCACTTCGTGGTGACATGTGACACCAGGATTCTCTGATCCCTGTTGTGGGTTGAACCAACAATGTAACAACTCACAACATATCATATGATTTTATAACGTAATATTTATTGCCTTAAAAATTTCGTTTGTATTCAGCATCATGATTCGATCCATGACTACCTCGGCGAACAGTTCAAGAGTTTCTCCTCCTGCACCACATGAGTTTACTCTCTCACCGAGTATCAACCAAATTGGATACCAAGTTCAAATGCACCTGCCTCGCTTAAAAACCCCTCCGGTGAGCCCAGTACAGACATAGCAATGGGAGTAGGTAGTACAAATTCCTGGACCAAAGCAAGGAGGGTGAGAACATTTGTTTTTGTGTCCATGAATCTCCGTGTTCCGCCTGTTTGGAGTTTGTGGCTCGCTTTCGGGTTCCGCGTCATTCTTCTCCAGCCCAGCGAGTAGATCGTGAATCTCTTTGGTCATCTTCTCATCTGTGGCCAGAACAATCTTGTCATCCACTTCAACGACAAAGCCTCCGTACTTGTAAAGTACCGTCTTGCCAAACTGGGGGGCTTCAGCATGATATTGCTCCCAGGTGGTGACCCAGATAGCATCATCTGGAATCTGAACCGTGTATTTGGCGTTCACGAGGTTGCCAGCGAACAAGGCCGCGAGAAGAGAAGAACCTATTACTCCTCCGTTAGACCTTGACAAGAATTCTGCACCACGAGAACGTTGAAACCGTACCGAGCTTCATATTTGCAAAAACGTTTAGAATGATTTATGACCTGCTGAAGGCAATGACTCAAAGGCAGTCAACGAACTGTACCAGTGCATTGAGAATCAACCGAACTGGCTTTTCTTATTAGTGTTTATATACCTGGAAAAGAGATTATCACATGGGATTTCCCAATGCTGTTCATATTTCCACAAGCATGATTAACCCCGGTTATGATGCTGGCTGGAAATACAACTTTCCTGATATAGTTGATAGTTTGAGAGTTACCGCAGGTCAAGGTGCCCTCTACAGGTTCGTTACCAGGAGAGGGATCGTGGATGAACGACTTGGCGTGCCGAGTGCCGAATCTGCGCAGCGCCTTCTCCTGTCTGATCTCATAGAATACATCCAATGAACGGGCATCGTTTGGATAACCTCCCTCCATGGCCAGGTCTGCGTATCTCTTGAGCGAATGACATTCCTACTTCTCTGCAACCGTGAGGGTTCGGGACCAACAAAAGGCGCATATAAATATACATCAACCATTTGTCATCTCAACACGGCATGACCCACAATGAACTTTTGTTGTAGTCAAATCCAGACTCGCCGTTTTCATTGGTCATAGATCCTTGAGACGAAGTATAAGAGCTGCATTGGTCGGTCGATATTCAGCATCAAATAGGTACCTCAATGTCCTTTTGTCACCTGTTGGTTGAGAAAGAACAAGATCCACACGCTTGCGTGCGACTGGGTACTCAAGCCAGTATGTTTCCATCACCCTCAGCTCCTTGTCTTAGCTTAGACCTTATCAGATCAAAGTATCGGGTCAAGCAAGGACTGAATACGACAACCAACATGCATTCACTTCCTCCACCGACGTGGTAATAATGCCGAAAGATTTGATGCCCGAAATGACATCCATAGCCATCTGTGACAACCGCGGGTACTCCTCTTGGTCTGGCTGTCTAGCTAACATGTACTTGATTATGGCGATATAGATAATGAAATTTCTCAAATAGTCTTATTCGGCCTCCATCTTGCAAAAGTTGTAAATTGATTGGTTCCCTGATGGTCCGACTCAGTGTTCGTCTTGGTGATATTGGCGACCGTCCGAAAGTCAAGAGGAGCCACCTCTGTTCAAGCATTGCTAGCACATGGGCATACCAGCATCTCTCACGTGATGATCTGTCTTCTCTAACCCTCTTACTCCCCTCCACCGGACCCGTGATGACCTGTCTTTGCGAGGTCCCGCATCAACCCACAAGACAACGTGGCCGAGTGGTTAAGGCGATGCCCTGCTATCATTGATCGTATAGGCATTGTGCTCGCACGCGCAAGTTCGAATCTTGTCGTTGTCGCTTTGTTTTTTTGCTGCTCTTGTCGACATGAGCATGGTGATGAAATGGTTGGTGTTGAGGTTGAGATGGTGGGCGGTGGTGAGTCCATCTCATCGACAAATAATGGGACCTGGCTGTGAGGAACCTTCCGCTTAGTTTTTCCCAGTGCTTGTTATGATTGCCTAAAGTTTTCTAGAATCCTGAATGCTTGCCGGCAACTCCAAGTCCAAGAGCAGCTTCACGCCGATCAGACAAGACACAGTCGAATCTTAGTAAAAGCAATTCGCTGATGTTTTTATCCAGCTATTTTCAGTCCAGTTGTGGTCTTATTAGTACTTTATCCTGCCTCAAGTTGCGTGTTGTAAAGAAACAACCCAGTTGTGAGGTAAGTCTATTTTGCAGAGTGGTTAACAAATACCAGCACTCCGATAACTAGCCTCCTTCATATGAGCAAAACCTTGATCACTCAGAAAGGGCAAAGCATATAAACTGCTTGATTCCCCATTTTGCAGAAGTTGTAAATTGATTGGCTCCCTAGTGGTCCAACTAAGTGTCCGTCTTGGTGACTGAGGGGACCGTCCAACAGTCAAGAGGAGCCACTATCTGTTCAGACATCATTGAAATTACATGACACAAGTGCCTTCAAGATTCCTCGTCTCCTCGAAGAAGTCTTCTCCTCTTCTCCTACACCCAGGCCCATGATGAGGCGTCTTTGCGCGGTCCCGCATCAACCCAGCACAAGACAACGTGGCCGAGTGGTTAAGGCGATGCCCTGCTATCCTGCATAGAAAGGCATTGTGTTCGCACGCGTAGGTTCGAATCCTGCCGTTGTCGTTGTTCTTTTTGTCTTTTTAAGCAATTCCTTTGCTATTCTCAAGTGCTGATGCCATTGTCATTGTCTTGTGGCGTCGTTCGTTGACTTTTGCTGCGTTTCGCCGATTTGCCTGTTTGGGTAAATCCCTGTCCACGCTCCTATCATAAGAGTCATAATAAAATTTACAACCTCGTATTTTTGCTCTTTTTACCTCTTGATACCATCATCTTCTGCTCTCGGTGTGGTTGTTGTCATCTCTCTTGATCCTCGCATCACGAGTCTTTTGGCGGGTATAGCTGTCGTTTTCCCGCTCTAAACTCATTATGTGGAGTATTGAGCAAAATACCCTGTCATTCTTTTGGCCTGTCACTCATAAATGCCTCAATTGTATCGCTTGGCTTCATTTTGGCTTCCATCTCCTGGTCTCCGCGCCCAAAGTTCCCAAAACGCCATCTTCCGGCCGAAATGCGGGGCCGTGTGGGTCTCCACAGCGCCGACCACCGGGCCTTGGTGGGACGGGCTCCGGTCGATTTCGAGAAGGCTTCTCCGGAAATGCTCCCTACAAGCTGGCCGAAAAATCTTTGGGCTGCTTTCAAAGCGATGTATCCGAATGTTGCATGCCGAATCACTTCAATACATAAACACTGAAAGATCAATAACGCTGTTCCTGTTGTAGGTAACGAGACAGACGGCCCAGGTCCCCCGATCGAAGCGAAGCCAGGTCAGAAAGAGGTCAAGCGCATTCCAACGTTATGACCATGTAAAGTATCGAGATAAGCCAGCAGGGGCCTTTACGCTCTGTGTTTCTCCAGTCAACTGGTCACAACCTCTTGGTCCCGGGTAGCCTTGTTGTGTGCGGCAAGATTCACTTTGCGTTCGTTCCAGTTGAGCACGGAATATCAGATTAGTGTTGGTTGCATCTCCGTATTCATCATAAAAGAGGGCAGAGTATGTCGTAGTCTCGAGGCGGTTTTGCTAGTACAAGCAACCCAATAGTAACGAGGCAGCGAGAATGAGGTACAAGTTCTGATATCCCGCCAGATAGATGTATGACGACATCGCAGCTTCACCCAAGCCTCACATCGGCAAACAGAAACGAGTCGAAGCAACGCACTGGTTCATTTTGTTTTGTTATACAACATCTCGGTACACGTAATATACACATCATCTCTCCACCATCTTTTACAAGTCAAGACTCCCATCCCTGACCGAATGTCCCGTAATGCCTTCCCGTCCCAAAATGCTGTTTTTCTATAAGGCGACTTCTCTCTCTCTCCCTTCTCAGTCTGAAGATGACGTGACTAGCAGACTTCATCCCCTCCGTAAATTCGCCGTAACACAAAAAGATTACAAGACATTAATTAGTGGAGATGTGCTGGCACCTCTTTGGGGCTTCTTAGGCCTTCTTCTCGGGGGGTTGGTTGTTGCCAAAGATGCCAGAGAAGGAGCCCATCATGCTGTTCATGGCCTCCTTCTGGGCCTTCTCCATCATCTCGGCCTCCTCCTTGAGCCACTTCTCACCATTCTCCCGGATCTGCTTCTCGAGCTCCTCATAGTTTCTCTGGCCACGCTCACGGGCGATATCCTGCAACATCTTGCCTTGGGCGAAAGCCTCGGTGGGGTTCGGCTCGCCCTCGGGGGTCACCATCATGCTCATGTTGCTGGGGTTCAGACCGAGCAAACTTCCCAGGGCGCCAACACCAGAGCTGTGCTTGTGCTTGGCAGCGAGCTGCTTGGCGTTGAACTCCTTACGGGCGATGGCCTCACGACGGGCAAACTCGGTAGGGATGTGCTTGCCCTCAAACGACTTGATAACCTTGCGGACATCCGAGTACTGCATAGTGTGGATGTATTCGAGGAAGGGAATCAGACCAACGAGCTCCTTGTCACCGGGTTCACCCTTCCAGGGCTTTAGGACAATGGCGTTTTCGGGCTGGTTGCGGACGTGCTTGGCGTTGGTGTCGATAATGATGACCTTAGAGAGGTCACGGTTGAGATAGGACAGGTCCTGAAAAGTCAGCACAAATGGAAGCTATATGGAGGGGTTGAGCATACCTTGACGACCTCGCCATCCTCAAACTTGGTGGCCTCCCTGTACAGAGGCCAAAGAATGAAGCGGAAGGGATCCAGTTTCCTGAGAAGAGGTTCACCAGTGGCGAAGGGAACAGTAGTGAAGAGAACCAGCTCATAGTACTGGCTGAGGTATCGGATGAAATAGTCCATGCCAGGTCGCTTGGCGATTCTCCAGCCGTGCTCGCGAGTCCACTCGCTGTGCACAAGGAGGTCATCCAAGCTCAGACAGAGGGTGTAAGGGCGCTCAAAGGAAGGATCGGGGTCGGGCAACAACTTCTCGAATGAAGGTTCCTGGTAGTAGGTGACAGACTCGGTCATTCGGGCCTTGGCACGCTTCCACCAGAGACCGAGACCAGGACCATTGGGAATATCGGAATGACGGTCGGCTTCGATGGTGTCCTCCCAGTTGCGGCCCATGTATAGCACGGCAAGGGTACCACCAGCAGCGGTCGCAACTAGCATGAATCTTGTCCACCACTTGCGGTTGCGATCCGAGGTTGAGACATATTCCGATCGCTCACGTCCACCACGGCCACCCGAGCTTTCTTCCTCAAGTTCCTGCAGAGCCTGCGATGGCTTCTTCTTGTCACCCTCCATCTCATACTCCAATGTCGAAGGAATACCCTGGGTCAAGTCGGGGAGCTTGTGGAAAGGTATTTGCTCGCCCTCCTTCGGGACCTCGGGCGACTGCTCTCCGGCCTTGTCGACATTCTGCTCGGAAGACTTGGCGGCATTCTCGTTCGCTGCGGCATCGACGTCTTTCTGGGGTTGCGCGGGCTTCTTGTTTGTCTCATTGGGAGGCGATTGGCTTGAAGGGCCCTTGTCCTTGGAGTAGGCTCGAAGCCACGGCGACACAAAGACGGGAGCTGCTGCGGGACGGACTCGGAGAGCAGGCGATGCGGCGGGCCTCGACAGACGAGCTGCCGTCAAGCCCAAGCGCGAAGCCTGGGCCACTCTGGACAGCATGACGAAGATTGAAGAGGGAGTCCCGGATAATACCACAAGAATTGGGGTGGCTGCTGGCGCGGGAGTCGATGGCGAAGCGGACTCGACTTCAATGGCGTAGCTTGACGAAGTTGGTCTGATTGCTCCGCCGTCGCAGGCACCGCGCCCGTCGGCTGTGGAAAAAAAATCGGACGGCGGGCGTGGAGTGGGGCTTTGGCCTTGGAGAGAGCCGCCGTGGATTAGCCGGGGTCACGGACTTTTAGATTGACCGATGGCGTCATGCCTTGATTGGTGAGACCTTCACGTGAGGCCCTGGTCACGCCCCCATCATGAAGCAGATTCCGATTCCCCGCCGCCCCCTCCATGATGCTCATGTCATCCAGTGAAGGCCCCTGCTCACCTCCCCAGGTTCATGGCGTTTATGCCCATCTTCCGACGTTGAAGGCGACATCGAACGGCGGCATGGCCTTTCCAATTTGCAACCCGAACCCTCATTTCCTTCCCCTCACAGTGCCTCACGATCCGTCCATCTTCTGAGTGGACGACAACGACAGTCAACATAATTGACTTTGCTGGTCTTGACCAATTTTCTCTCTAATTCGCCACGACCCCAATTCCCGCTGATTACCTATCCCGACTACCCGAGAGACACCATGGTGGCCGTGGCCGTGTCCGCTGCCTTCTAGAGGGTGGTCTCCTTGTCGTCGAATGCTACTACGCCATGGCACCACCCTCTATGATAAGCCTCGTTCCTCGAGACCGACCGCAACGACCCTGGCGACCTGCTGAGACCATATCATCTTAATTTGCGACCGTTGTCATTGCGCAAGGATTTGATACAAGCCTCTTCACCCTTTTTATAGACTGAATTCTCCTCGCCACCTCGCCTCGCCTACCAGACTCTGCAGTTGAACCGCATCACGACTCTACCAACTCACAACATGGCTCGACGAACGAGCAAGAGTTCTGTTTCTCGCCCGGTGGGCACGTTGCGCATTGTTATGCCTTCGTCTTCCAGCCGGGCGCAAACCGCATCCGCGAACCCGACATCTACTAAGCCTGTCACCGAAGATGACGTGAACAAGCTCTCCATCGCCGACCTCACCCTCGATACTCCTCTCATCCCCCTAAGGCCGAAGCGTCGCGTTCCTCGTACACCATTCCACTTCCTATCATTACCCGCCGAAGTCCGCATCCAGATATACACCTACTTCTTCAACGACGTCGACACAGTCCTCGACCTCGGACCGCACAACTACAAGCAAGTGCACAAGAAACTTGGTCTCATGAGAGTATGCAGACAGGTTCATGATGAGGCAACCTTTGCCTTTTACAGCACACGTACCTTTCGCCTATTCCCTACCTTTCCCGGCCGCTACTTCAAGAGCAAGAAGCCTCTCCTAGCAAGGCTGAAGCCGCAACAGCGTCAGTGCATCACATCTCTCGAATTGCGCCTCGGCCCTGGGTGGAATGCGCCGCCCAAGGGGTGGGTCGTCAACCCGGCGCTCGGGCTCTCAGATTGCGTCGACGTGCAGCGGCTCAAGGTGTTTGTCGAGATCGACCCGAGCGACAGCGCAATTAGGGGATTCCGCCGCTCGGATGGATTCTACGAGGGGTTCAGTGTGAACCTCCTGACTGATGTCTTGGAGGAGCTGCCCTCTGTTGATACAGTTGAATTCGATGGCTGGACCAGCGTTAAGCAGTCTGGTGCCATGATGCAAGGCCTCATGGAGGCTGTTACACAGTTTGGCTGTGCCATTGAATGGGGTCCTGAGAGAGGATGGACCGACAAGATGGAGGACGACCAAGATATCCCGACCACTGCAGTAGTGTACCCGGAAGGCCTTCCACATCCCGGCTACGAGTCGCACGGGTTGATGGCTCTGGCCTAGCTTTTACGGAGTGTTTGCATTCGTGCCAATAATTTCACGATAGTAACGAGTACAAGGGGTCTTTTGATATTGGGTTTATGCAATCAGATAGCACTTGGATTCGTCCACCTCTGTTCTACAATGTTCGACTCTGAAACTTCCTATGCATGGCCTATCCCATCCCAACGTGTGGTATCGTCCGCCTCGTTCTAGATGCAAGTCTCATCATAACCAATACTAACCTCACTACGCCAGACTACTTACTGCGCTCCCAGCAGAGCAAGCGCATTCCGCAGCTCCTTCACCGCCGTTGGAACATCCTCAAAGTTCAAGGCCGATATCGCCCACTTGGCATGTTTCTGTGCCTGGTTGATATCCTTATGATCCGCCGTAAAGCCGCCCATGCTTTGCGCCGACACAGGGGCAGGCACCGGTGCGGGAACAGGAGCTGGAGCCGGCACGTACGCGTGAGGAGCAGGCGCCTGAGGGATCGCTGGAGGAGGATTCGAAACGGCTGGATGAGGCACGCTCGGGGTCGTGGACCAGGAGGGCGGTGCAGAAGAGCCGGACGAAGGCTGTGGAGGAGGGGGCGCGAACTGGGAGGGAAGCTTGGTGGGAATCTGAGGAGATGGCTGGGGAGGGATCTGTGTCGCTGGGTGAGGCGGAGGGATCTCGGGCACGGGGGAGATGGCCGCTGGCGCCGCAGGAGGTGGCGGCGGAGGAACCCCCGAGAGACCGGGCGTCGGACTCTGGCTCAGTGGAGAGGGAACGAAGGGTTCCGGCGCCCTCGCATCAGGGTGCGGCTGAGGAGGGAAGTATCCCGGGTCAGGAATCTCTGGCGGCGCATCCGTGAAGGTGGGAACACTGGGCGGCTCCCCCGCGTCCGGCGCGTCCTCCACAGACGCCGGGTGCGGTCCCGTGAGCTGCTGCACATCAGGGTCGGACGGGTCCAGCGCCGGCGCCGCCTCAGGCTCGGGGGCCTTCGGATTCGACTCGTTCAGGTCCTTGCCCTCGCGGACGGCCTTGAAGATGCGGGCGGCGTTCCATTTGGCGAACTTTATCTTTTGCAGGACCTCGGGGTCGGGCTCGCCCCACTCGCGAGTGAGATCGAAGAAGGTGGCGGCGGCGTCGAATGTATCAGCAGTCTGTCTGTGGCCGGTCAGAGGCGATGAGGGTCAAGAGGTATGATGATGTGCTTACCTCGTTACTTTGTTGGCTCGTAGGGTTCGATCAGCGCGGTCGAATGTCTCGTTGGCAAACTGCTCGACGTATGCCTGGCCTGCGACATTGTCGACAATGGCGTCGTCGTCGGCGCGCTCTGTTTTTGTCGACTCGAGACGTTCGATGAGGGTCTTTGTGAACTCAAAGGTCTCGTCGTCTGTATTGTGTAGGCCCTTTCCCACGATCTGATTGACGGCATGGTATTCACCTGGCATCTCATGTTAGCCATCTCTTAACTTCGTATCTTGCAGTGGTGCCTACACCAGTATGAGATGGCGGGCTTGTGGTTCCTCAGCTGATTTGCGCGGTTGATAAAGCGACTGACCTCGGGGATCTTCAGCGCGGCTGGGAGAGGTTGCGCCAT
This sequence comes from Fusarium paranaense, assembly GCA_027886155.1. Lineage (NCBI taxonomy): Eukaryota > Fungi > Ascomycota > Sordariomycetes > Hypocreales > Nectriaceae > Fusarium > Fusarium paranaense. The sequence continues at coordinate 77,732 of RZGL01000063.1, forward strand.
GATGTCGATATCGATCCCCTAGACGTTCGAAGCAGTATAGAATGAATTATACGAGTAGTAATTACCCTCGTCCTGGGAGATTTCACCGCAAGAATCGCGATGGCGCAAGTAATGTCAAGTCCAACTTCACCCCACCACCTCCTCCTCTCTTGGCTGCCTGCCTAACTTGACGTAACGGTGGCTGGTGCTGCGCCACATAGTTCCCCAGATTTGGTAGCTCACGCCACAGGTGGCTCGAGCTGTCCTTCGCCCAATCAGAGACCTGCATACCCCCAGCTTCACATTGCACTGTGGTACCAGGTGGCTTTTTCTTTCTTTGGACATTCCGAAGATGCCACTTTGCATTCGACGGCAAACAACAGATGCTGACCTGGCCTTGGCCTTGACCTTGGAGCACAAAGAGATTCTTCTCCTCTATTTGACCTTTTGATCCAAGTTTCTCCCTTTATTGCACCTCGTCGCCTGATTCAGCATTCGTGATGCATAACCCCACCTCTTCTCTGCTGGTGACGTTGACGGCAGCGCTGGCGGCTCTGCCCGCGGCTGACGCTGCCATCTACACCAAGAACTCGCCCGTTTTGCAGTTGAACGCGAAGACTTATGATAAGCTCATTGCAAAGTCCAACTACACTTCAGTATGTTTCTATTCACAAATGCTCATACTTGTCGCTGACAAATCAGATCGTCGAGTTCTACGCCCCTTGGTGCGGCCACTGTCAGAACCTCAAGCCCGCCTACGAAAAGGCCGCCAAGAACCTTGAGGGTCTCGCCAAGGTCGCGGCCATTGACTGCGATGATGACGCCAACAAGCCTTTCTGCGGCTCCATGGGCGTCCAGGGTTTCCCTACCCTCAAGATTGTCCGTCCTGGTAAGAAGTACGGCAAGCCTGTTGTTGAGGACTACCAGGGTCAGCGAACTGCTGGTGCCATCAGTGAGGCTGTCTCGAGCAAGATCAACAACCATGTCACCCGAGTGAGCGACAAGGATCTGGACTCTTTCCTGGGTGGTGATAAGCCCAAGGCTATCCTGTTCACCAAGAAGGGAACCACCAGCGCTCTCATCCGAAGTATCGCCATTGACTTCCTCGATGTCATTTCTGTGGCCCAGATCCGTGATAAGGAGAAGGCTGCGGTCAAGAAGTTTGGCATTAAGGATTTCCCAACTCTTGTCCTCATCCCAGGTGAGGGCAAAGAGCCTGTCCTCTACGACGGGGAGCTCGTCAAGAAGGACATGGTCAAGTTCCTCTCCCAGGCTGCTCAGCCCAACCCTGACCCTGCTCCCGACAATGGCAAGGCTTCCAAGGCCAAGAGCAACGGAGCCAAGAACAAGAAGAGCAAGTCGACCGAGACCGTCAAGGAGGAGCCTACTGCTGAGCCCGAGTCCGCTTCTGAAGCTGCTGAGTCTGCCATCCCCTCCATCATTCCCATCGACACCATCACTTCGCTTGAGAAGCTCACCAAGGAGTGCCTTGCCCCCAAGTCTCACACCTGCATCCTTGTCTTTACCCCCGGCGAAGCTGGCGAGAAGGCTGTCGATTCGCTGTCTCATCTCAACACCAAGTATTTCCACGGCGGACGACACACTTTCCCCTTCATCTCCATTCCCAGCGACAGCGAGGCTGCTTCGACTCTGCCCAAGGCTCTTGGCCTTAGCGACGAGGTCAACCTGATCGCCATCAACACACGCCGCAACTGGTGGCGTCAGTACCAGGGCGACTTTAGCCTCCACAGTGTCGAGAACTGGGTTGATGCCATTCGCATGGGCGAGGGCGCCAAGAAGAAGCTCCCCGAGAACTTCAACGCCGAGCCCAAGGCCGAAGGCGCCCAGGAGGAGGCCACCCAGGCTACCGACCCTGAGCCCGAAGTTGAGACCGAAGCCCCTAAGCAGGCTGAGACTGTCAAGGAGGCCGAGGTCGAAACCGAGGAAAAAACCAAGGCTGAGGCCAAGAAGGAAGCCGAAACTGAGGCTAAGCCCGAGGCCGAGCCTGAGGTTGAAGCTGAGACTGAGCCAGAGACCAAGAAGCCTGAGGCTGAGGCTGAACCCGAAGCTTCACCTGAAGTCAAGCCCGAGGCTGAGCCCAAGGAGCAAAAGATTGTGCACGAGGAGCTGTAAAGGGGTTGGGTATCTTGAGAATGTAGGCATTAGCTTTGTGACACTATGATTTTTTACTGAAAGGCGGAGACAAACCTGTACCATACCTATCAAAAACACAAAAACTCCGATATATCCATGGATATTTGCCTGAACCAAATAAAACCCTTCGTATGCCACCCAGGTATCAAAATCTATTCATCCAACATGACGTCCATGGCGTCGCTCCTCTCGGCCGCTCCCTCCCGAACCATCTCGGCGCCCTTGTCCTTCACTACCTGATCCAGGAACTGCTTCACTTGTTTACACCCGTCCACGCCTACTACCAACATTCCCTCTAGACGGCTGACCTGCACGCGACTCTCGCAGACGAGCGCAGCCACACGGTCACTCCCTCCCAATGTCGCGACAGTGAGGAACGGCAGTTCCTGCTCCTCTTGGTTGTTAAGGTCCAGCAGAGGATCTGCCGAGTCGTCGCCCGCGGCGTATGTAGAGGTTGAGCCTGCTGTGCAGGCGGCGATGTAGTCCGTCATGGGGATACCGGCGTCGATGAGGGCGAGGGTCGTCGCGTTGAGGAGGGCGGCGAGGAGAGAGCCGTCTTGGGAGAGGACGTGGAGGGAGATTGTGATTGAAGAGTGAGGGAACAGATGCGTGTGCAGATTCGAGGCGAATGCATTCGCAATTGTGACTTCAATCTCTTGAGTGCGCCTACAACGAGTTAGCACAGCTACCTTCAGCATCACATCTGTAACTCACTTGTCGTTGCGCCCCCTCTTCTTGCGATCCACGCTCGAAAACCCAGCAATAACCACATTCACATTAATAGCGGCGACATCCCTCTGGGCCGTCTGCACACGTCGCTGTTGCTGCCCCTGCTCCGACGGACCTGTCACGACGCACATGACTTTTGTGTGGCCCATCTCGAGGTATGATGATCCATCTGCGGCATCCTGGGTGCGGATCTGGGCATTGAGACGGCGGAGCTCGTTCCAGCGACGGCCGTCTACGCGCAGGAGGGCTAATGAATATGTTGACGTGTCGAGAGGCATTGTTTTTCGTTGTTTTCGCAAAATGAGCTTTTGAGTGATCGCCAAACGAAAGGCTGAAGTTTATGGTGGGGGAAATTTCTTTGGCAGATGCACATCCGTGGCTGATGCTGTGGCTAATGCTGTGACATTGGTGGCTGACTGTGGCTCATGCTCTCACAATCCGGATAAACCATCGGATCAACTCTACGGCTTTGGAACATCTCCCCTTCAACAAATCCGATGCCTCATCCCGGCCATTGGCACCCAAGCTCTGATCTCCGAACGCAAAAGACGCTAGCGGGAGCAGCCGACCGATCGGACTTGTCGACATCGTGATGTCACTCTTCGGCCGCTCGTCGGTGACGATTGGAAGACCATAATTCCGCATCTGAGGAGTGAGGGGCACGGAGTTTGCGGTGATTGAACCCGAAAGTTTCAGACAGGTTGATTGTTATTCTGTGTCTGGTTGGTGGGGATGATATGTTGTGATATGATTCTGGTCGTGTCTGGTTGATATAAAAGATGTGGGCTTTCCCCGGTGTAAAGGTTGTGTATCATTCACTATTGAGCATCAAGCTTCATCCATCAATTGAACAAACAAGTCTCAACCCAATTGATCCAAACTTCATCATGTCTTCCCTCCCCAAAACCTACAAGGCCTGCATCCTCGAAAAGGCCAATGGCCCCTTCACCCTCCAAGATGTCCCCCTCAAGCAACCCTCCCGAGGCGAGATCCTTGTCAAGGTCCTCGCCTGCGGTGTCTGCTTCTCCGATGTAGGCGTCGCAACCGGCCACATGGGTGATGTCTTCCCCCGAGTCCCCGGCCACGAGATTGTCGGCAACGTTGTCCAGATCGGCGAGGGCGTGATGGGTTTCCAGGATGGAGATCGTGTTGGTGGTCCTTGGCACGGTGGACATGACCAGACCTGTCGGCAGTGTCAGAGGGCTCAGTTCCAGATGTGTAGCAACAAGGCTGTCAACGGTGTAAGCCGTGATGGAGGCTTCGCCGAGTACGTCCTTCTCCGCGCCGAAGCCGTCGTGCGCGTCCCCAAGGAGATTGATCCCGCAGAGGCAGCTCCCCTGCTGTGTGCCGGCGTCACCGTCTTTAACGGAATGCGCAAGCTCCACGTTGAGCAGGGCGCCTTGGTTGCTGTGCAGGGTCTCGGAGGTCTCGGCCATCTCGCAGTTCAGTACGCCAACAAGATGGGCTACGAAGTCGCCGTGCTCTCCTCGGGCGACGACAAGGCGCAATTTGCAAAGGAGCTCGGAGCCAGCCATTATATCAACACAAAGAAGTCGGATGTGGCAGCTGAATTGAACAAGCTCGGTGGAGCCTCCATCATTGTCCAGACGGCACCCAACCCCAAGGCCATCACACCTCTTGTCGGAGCTCTCGCGGCCGAGGGAAAGCTACTGAGCCTTGCACCTGTTGGACCTGTCGAGGTTGACAGCGCAGCTCTTGTCGCCAAGGGAGCGAGTGTGACTGGCTGGCCGAGCGGTCACGCCATCGACAGCGAGCAGGCTATCCGGTTCGCCATGATACACGATGTCAAGTGCATGATTGAGAGGTATCCGTTTGAGAAGGTGCAAGACGCGGTTGATAGTCTGATTGCTGGAAAGCCCCGATTCAGGAACGTGCTGGTTATGGAGTAGATGGTTGTAAAGTGGTTTGGGGGTGACTGGAGTTGGGTGAAGTAATTGTAGTTGAGGTGTTGAGGGGCGTTGTGTAGATACCAGGTCGAAGAAAAGTAGCATGAACAAGACATCACTCATTTCACGCAAGCTGTTTTCTGAAGTCCCTTCCAAGAGACTAAATGCCAATTATCTAATAGCCGATGAGGATCTTCAAGCGAAACCTTGATGCCATCACTTTGGAGAGATTACAACTGGAACTGTGTCTCGGTAACTTCACATCGTCATAATATACCTACGGACCTTGCAGCTTCGTCCGAGAAGCTGAAAGTATCGTGACTACCAATATCTCGCGTTGATATTTAAAAGGAGATTTTTATTAAAAAAAGCTTTCTCTCTATAGTTTTGTTCATTCCCCATGTTCATCAACTTGATCATTCTTCACCTCGTGAACGCCTCACCTCCTACCCTACACACGTACGAGATCTCAAAGTTTGTTCAACATTTCAACACATAACGCCGAAAGCTAATATAGAACCGTTGATAAAGACCAAAAGGACACAAAAACAAGAGGGGAAAACAACAGTCTAACATGATCACACACAATCCCCACGATGCGTCCCCCCCTGTTGGCGACCCTGTTCGTCGCCGTCGCCCACGCCCGCAGGATACCACAACGCATGTTACCAGACTACAACAAAGATGTCTGCGGCTCCATCAAAAACACCACGACGATAGAAATCGCCTTGCCCATGGACAAAGAGTACCAAGACGAACGCTTGAGCTACCATTCGACTGCCGCTAGGTCAAGGACACCCTCCTGTGTCCTGTACCCTTACAACCCCGATCAGGTCCGCGGTATCATGACCATCCTGAGTCAGAGCGATCAAAATTTCGCCATAAAAGCAGGAGGATCTAACCAAAACGATTTCTTCTCAAGCGTGGATAACGGGCCGCTTATTTCGCTGCGAAAGATGAACCATGTCATCCTCGACACCGAGTCTGGACAGATTGATCTTGGACCGGGAGCGATATGGAACGACGTCATCCCTAGACTCGAAGGAACAGGATGGATGTTGCCTACACCGAGGTTTGGACAAATTGGCGTTGGGGGATACCTCACAGGTGGCGGCCTCTCTTTTTACACGCAGCAATACGGCTGGGGAGCCTCGTCAATCCTCGAGATGCAAGTCGTTCTCGCCAACGGATCCATGGCCATCGCCAACCACGTCAACCACGCAGACCTCTACCGTGCTATTCGAGGCGGCGGAAACAGATACGGCATTGTTACCTCGTTTCATATGCAGGGCTTCAAGCAGGGGATAGTCTGGGGCGGCGTTATGCTCTTCCACAGAGACGAGTACGTCGACAGACGTATTCTAACGGCGGTACGCGAGTTTACCCAGTACAACAGCGATCCAAAGGCATCTATCATGCTCAAGGCAAGGCGGATCTACGAGGACAAGTTGGATATCTGGGTGCTGCATGCGTTTTACGATGGAAGGCAGATGGACTGGACGATCAAGGCGGCGACACTATTTCAAGCCTTCCTATTCCTCGACCCGTACAGAAACACCTGCAGAGATCGAAGCTACTCGGATCTCATCAAAGAAAACGACAGGTTCGTAACAAAAGACCGCATCACCGTCATCGGAACAGAGACGATCCCCAACCCACCAAACGCATACCGCGATGAGCTCCTCGTGGGCATCTACAACCATTGGCGCAGCGTCGTCGACATGGTCCAAATCCTCCCCGGCATGATCTCCGAAATCAGTTACACACCCTTGACACACCAAGCCGCGAGGGCAGCGCACGATAGAGGTCACGACATGCTCGACATGGAGACCAAGCACCACGACCGCATAATAATTGAAGCTAGCTTCAGCTTCTTCGGACACAAAGTCGAGGACCTGAAGCCGATTGCACGATACGACGAGATGCAGAAGCGCATAAATGATCTGATCAAGAATGTTACGGACGCGACGTGGGATATCACGCAGGACATGGTCTCGGACGGTGACATCAAGGGCATGTACGTGCCGCTGCTCATGAACAGCGCGGGGACTTATCAGGACTTTTACGAGAGGTTGAGATTGCCGGGGCAGCAGTTTGCGAGGGACATGGTAGCTGACTATGATCCGAATCAGGTATTTAGGAGGACGGGAGGGTTTGAAGTTCCAAAGATGTAGTTGTTGGTGTATGGAGTATAATAAAGTGATTGCATTATTGGAATAATTGTTTGCACTTCAAAGTGGCTGAAACACCAAGACCCACTACCTCTCTCCGCTTTTACCCTGACATCATCAGCCTCACCTGCCTCAACAATTCCATCTCATCTCATGCTTCGTTCACTTCCCCGTCTCCAACACGTGATCCCCCGCATTTTGACACTCACAATGAAACCGCCTCAGTCACCGCCCTCCTTCACGACGACACCCTCCGCTCTCCTCGCCGAGACAACCTCCAACATCTCATCCACAACTGCCCTCGAGGACAGCCTCGTCTCGAGACTCACACCCTCTACTGCCACCTTTTCTAACCTCCTCCTTCCCATCTTGCATCATGACCACCATGTCTCCAAGTCTGGCCTCATCGCCCGTCTCTTCAGCTCCGTCTCCGAGGACAAAGACCTTCGCGACGCGTCCCGCAAGGTCGAAGAGATGACCCTCAAAGCCAACGCCGAGGGTCTGATGCGCAGAGACGTCGCATCCCTCGTAAAAGCCGTATACGAGAAACACCAACGTGGTGAAGAAGCGTTAGACGATGAGTCGGCGTACATGCTCTTCAAGACACACCGCGCCTATCAAAACACAGGCGCAGGCATCCAAGATGAAGCCCTGAGGGAAAAGTACATGGAAGCTGTTGAAGAACGTAACCAAGTCCTCGTAGCAGCAAGGAAAACTATCAGCGAATCCGACGAGGGCATCTACTTCACGCGTGATGAGCTGGCCGGTGTCCCTTCCAACATCCTGGATGCCATGGCCCTCAGTGAGGACGGCACGAAGCTCAAAGTCACATTCAAAAAGGGCCATCTCATCTCGGTCATGAAGCATGCTATTAGTCCTCGTACGCGCAAGGCTCTTCTCACAGCCAAGGAGCAGCGCTTCCCCGAGAACGTGGCGCGACTCGAGAGAGCCGTGGAGCTGCGCAACAGCACCGCGAGAATGCTGGGCTTCAAGACACACGCCGCTCTTAAAATGGAAGATAAAATGGCCAAGAGCGTCGAAAGCGTCATCGCAAGACTCGAAAGACTAAGAACAGAGCTCAAACCACTTGCCGAACAAGAAATGAAGACACTCTACAAGATCAAAAAGACGTACATCCAAGACCACGGCACCGATGAAGACCCCGATGATGCTTCCAGACTCAACGCATGGGACTGGGCCTTTTACGCACGAATCCTCGAAAAGGAGCGATACTCTGTCGACTCGCTCCTCATCTCCGAGTACTTTGAGGTCAACCACAGTCTCAAGGGCATGCTCGGCATCTTTGAGGAGTTGTTTGGCATGGTCTTTGTCCCCACCGATGCGCCGACGTGGCAGAAGGATGTCACCGTGTATGAAGCTTGGGACTCGGAGGAGCAGGGCGGAGGGTTCTTGGGATATCTGTACCTTGACCTCTATGCGCGAGAGGGTAAATACTCGGGTGCTCACAGCTCCCTCATCCAACCAGTAAGTACGCCCATCTCCATACGCATCCCATACTAACATCTCCAGGGTTTCACAATCCCCGAAAACACGCGCCACTATCCTTCCTCCTCCCTCGTAACATCCCTCATCCACACGCCCTCCCGTCCAACGCTCCTCATGCACTCGGAGCTCAAGACAATGTTCCACGAGCTCGGCCACGCAATCCACAAGCTTGTAACACGCACGGCGCACCAGCACGGTTGCGCCCGCGACTTTGTCGAGATCCCCAGTATTCTTCTCGAGAGCTGGATCTGGGTTCCGTCCGTTCTGCGTCGTCTGGGCCGTCATTATAGCTACCTAAATGAAGAAGGCCTGGCATTCTGGGACAGTCAGAAGGGTGACCGGGAGAGGCCGAGTGAGACGCTGCCGGAAAAACTGGCGCTAGATCTCGCGAGGACCAAGCATGTCAATGGAGCGCATGCGATGCTGCACCAAGTATTTCTTGCGCTGTTTGATCTTACCATTCACAACGCCGAGGAGGGTCATCCCGTGGACACCACCGAGCTCTGGAATAAGAGCAAGTCGGAGATCATGGGTCTATGGAGAGAAGACAGCATCGGCCAGGCTTCATTTGCCCATCCATTTAGAGGCTACGATGCTGCATACTTTACCTATGCCCTGTAAGCTTCCACATCCCCAGGCATTCACCTCATGCACTCACAGTCGCAGGTCCAAAGTCTACGCCACAGATCTATGGGTCAGCGCATTCAAAGCAAACCCCATGGACAAGGCTGCAGGCCTCAAGTACCGTCAGCTCGTCCTGCAACCTGGAGGCAGTCAGCCAGAGCTCAAGAGTCTCACCAACTTTCTAGGACGTGAACCCAATGACGAGGCCTACTACTCCGAGATTTCCAGTTCACCAGACACCCAAGGGCTCAACACAACGCACCCATCGGCGCTTCTGTAATTATAGCAACTAAACAACGCTTATATGCCAAAGAGGGTATCGTGACAAGCTCCATCATAAATTACATCATGTACGACCGATTGATTAGTGTAGCAGCCTCAGTCTCGGGAACGGTGCTGCCTCAACATCCACCACAACCAGTCCCCTCTCATTAAGACTCACGCCCACATCAGTGATGGGCGTAATCTTTCTTGTGTGTGCCACCTCTTGTCGACTAACACGGGCGTCATCTCGCGGGATCCATAGAACGGGCTTGGGCCTCCAGAGCTCGGGTGGCCAATAATTGGACAGCTTTTCGTCCACCTCGTAGTCAAACTCGGGCTGATCCTCAACGTGAATCAGCTTTCGCAGGGCGATAAAGTCTTCGTAAATCTCGGGGTGAAAGAATCGCTTCACAAACGTCGGGGGCTGATCGGACTCGGACGACTCATTCCCACGAACGAGAATCCACTTGTTCAGAAACTTCATGACGGGCCCCTGTTCCGCCTCTTTCGCCTCCGTCTTTAGCTTCTCCTTTGTCATCGACTTGATCCATTCGGTCGTCAGCAGCTTGAGGCCACCTGCTCCTTCGACTGCTCTTGAGCTTTGGGGTCCCTCGTGTGTATGGTCGTCCTCGTCCTCGCTCGGGGCGTCTTCCATTTCTTCTTCGCCAAAATTCTGCTCCGTATCGAAATAACTGGCAGCAGTGCCTGTGCCGGCCTGGCCTGATTCGGCAGCCTCCTGCAGCCTTGCCTCTGCCGCCGCCTTCTCTTCCTGCTGCAGTTCCTCCTCCAACGACAGCGTCTGTGGGAGATTCGTGAGTAGCGGCGAGATCGAATCGCGGAGGGATAGGTGGACAAGGCCGGTGATGATGAGGAAGATGAGCATCATGACCATGGGCGGGAACGCAAACTTGAGGGCAAAGAGTCCAATCATGCAAATCTCGGCCAAGTACAACCCGACGATGAGATGGATCAGGGCGTTTGGATAAAACAAGCCCAGGCTGTCCATCTCCGAGTCGAAGACGTAGAGAATATTGTATCGATAAATGATGCGCACAAATGTCATTCCAGCACAGGCAAAGATGAGGATTAGAGGAGCAATGCATGTGTAAGAAAGGGCTGCCATAGAGTCAGCCACGCCTCCTTTGTGAGATAATCCTGGAGCCAATACTTACCGATGACGGCCATATTGGTGTAAATAGGGTATATACCACCCCATCGAGGAGGCTGCAGTTTATACCAAACATTGAAACGAATCCTCGGAATCTGCGTGACCCTTGCAAAGCCATAATGCCGAATTAGTTCAAAGATATGTAGCAGACCAGTTGCGCCAATGGCCAGGCACTGGACGAGAATATACGAAAGGTAAAAGTTGGACGCCTTGGGGAGATTCTCAGCGAGAAGGTCGGGTGTCTTCAACGGCTCCTTGATGATGGTCATGACGGTCGCCGAGGCCGCCGAGGTAAGAGTCGTGATCAAAAAGACCTGCACGATCTGGAATGCAAAGTAGACTTCTTGTGTAAACAGTTCGACCAACACCATAGACGGGATGCCAGCCCTGATACCGCAGACTGCACAAGTTAGAAGGGGTATTATCACGGGGGACATGAAACATACATCTAAGCATCGCAGGGACCAGCGACATCCAGAACGACAACGCAATGGCGGGCAGGAATCCCTGTAGAAAGCCAGTAACAGCACCGGGTAGCAGCTTGATCCAGGTGAGGAAGGGGAGGCTGCTGAGGAACTTGATGTTGGAGATGATGCCGATAAAAGCGGACGGAATCGACCAAAAGATGATGGCGACTGTGACCAAACCCATGATGAGAAAACGACGAATGATTCGTTCCCACCAACGCATCCTCAGCGAGCTCCACACAACCTCATCAGGACGGACACCTAAAATACGCGGTGCAAGCTGGAGAGGTCGATGGTGAGCCACTACTTGGTGGGCAGCCTGGGCGCTCTCTTGGGTATCGAACTCGATAAAGGCGGCGGGTAGAGTCTGGCCATCTCCTCGACGAACCTGACGGCGTAACTTGAAGATCTCGAGGTTGAGTTCCTTGAGTCGCTTGCGGCACCATCGAATGGTATCGACACGTCGGAAAAAGTTGTGAAGGGGTCGGTGATGGGGCCGGACGGTGACTGGAATCCACTGAGCAGCCACGGATCCACGGACATCGGGGAGGTCTGGGTTGAGTCCGTACGGGTGGACATACTCGGGATCTTCAGCCGCCTTTTCGAGCAAGTCGTGTGTGTCGGTCTGAGACACTTGTGTCAGGTTAGATTTGAAACCCTGGTCTTGGCCATTCTCGTTCTGGGTGTTGTCATTTTCGGTAATCTCGACACGAGGCCCACTAGATCGAGGCTGCTCGCTGTCGGTTTCTGTCCTGATGGAGGAATTGGAGGGTGCAGCGCATGGTTCGGCAGAAGAAGAGGTGGTCGGTGGTTGGACTTTCATCTGCTTCTTGCGGGCCATGTTGGCCTTTTTGATGAGCGTGATCTCGGCCTTTTCCAGTCGTAGTGCCGTCTGCTCTCTCTCTTCCACGAGCTTGATGAGGGCCTTGGCTGTTCGGGGGATCCATACACGCTTGACCGAATCGCCGTAGAGCTTCCGGATTCGAGCTTCGTCGAGATAGCGTTCGGGTATGGAGGTGACTAGGAGGGTTCTGGATGATAGACGCTTGGCATAGTGAGGTGAAGAGAGAAAGGCCTGGCGGATGCCGACGTAGTAGATACACTCTCGGCTGATTGTGAAGAGGACAAAGCCTGCATTGGTTAGACTCGGTATTCTCGTGACTGGACTGTTTGGTCAAGTAAGCATCGTCTATCACTTACCAAAGAATAGCCACGCGACGACGACGTGTGCCCACATGCGCCTGGGGTCCTTGATGTTGCCAATGGTCAAAAGATCAAGCTGCTTGACGTCGTTGTGGCCGGTGATGTGGACGGCAAAAAGGATGGGCCATGTAATACAGATGCCGACGAGGAAGATGTTGCGCAAGACCCTGAGGTAGCGCAGAAAGAAGAAGCCATCAAGAGAGCTATGGTTAAGGATGAAGGTATCTGGGATCTTGAAGAAGGGTACGACCCAATTGAACCAACCATTGGGGAGGGTTGGAGTTGCCGGGCTATCGACAGTCAGTAGGCCATATAAAATGATTCCGGGGTTTCGTACTGTGGCGATCTCAGACTGGGCATTGTCCGAGGAGCATAGACTCTACCGCATTTCCGGCGAAAGCAGCAGAAGAAGAGCAAGCAGCAGGTAGCATAGATGACAACGGGAATAAAGGTAGCTCCGAGGGATTGCAGAGAGGATGACTTCTCGTTGCTGTTGGCGCTGAGGGTGCCTCCGCTGCCACCATTTCTGGTAGAGCCGACACGGGAATCATCGCCTTCCTGGGAGGAGTTAGACACTACGATGGATAGAGTGGTGGATGAGACGCACAACACCGAACTGAAAGTCCGTCCTGGGAAAGAGGGAGGCCCAGCTGGAGGTCATGATGATACTGTCGGACCGGCGAGAGCAGGATCCGACTGTCTAGAAATGAGGATGGAGCGATTGGTGATGATAGCTCGCAGCGACAGTCGACGATTGCGGCACGGCATTGTCAGGGCGCGAGAAGAATGGCGAGAGAGTCAAGCATAGCTTGAATGCCTACAAGAGGCAGTAATAGCTTTGCTCGTGTGTAGTTGGAGGTGACGTCGTGATGAATGTCAAGTCAATGTCCAAGTGGGATGGATGTTTCTGAGAGATGGAGCCTTGTTGGTTCGTTGGCTGACAGCAGGAGCGGGCGGCGGACTTCTTGACACCTCAGGACCCGACACGTTTAGCGCGATTGCCAAGGCGAGTTTGAAGTCGTCGGGTAGAGGCACAGGTACGGGTACAGGTGTGTGTGGGCAGGTAAGCCGTTAAAAGCAGGGGCTCGCGGGGCATTAAATTAGTTGGGCTGGGACTGCACTGCAGGTGAGCTCGATCCGATCCATGGAGAAATGTCTCGGAATCCCCTCGTCCGTTGACCAGGTCCAGGGCAGGCCTCCCGCTGTGATTGGGAGGGTGGCCCGTTGAGCAATGTCTTGGCGGTGCGGAAAGCGGGAGAAAGTCAAAAAGATGGGGAAACCACACGTACCCGATCTTGGGTAAAGGGAACGAAAAAAAGAAAAAGGGTGCGATGGAGGTGATGGAGAAGGTGGGAAATTGGGCGAGAGGAGGCGTTGAGCGTTGCTGAAATGTGATTCGCGATGATCAAAATCAGCTAAAAAATCAACCCGGATGAAAAAAACAGGGGTCTACGCTGCCCGGTAAGCCATTCCGTGTCCCCTGCAAAGACGCCAATCATCATCTTTGCCCTTCCTGCAGCTGCAGCCCCGGAAAACGAAAAAACCAGGGTCCAATCCAATCCAAATCGCCATGGAGACGGTCAAGGGTTTGAGGAGGTGACAATTGCGCAAACAGGTCCCCGAGTCCTCAGTGGTCTAGACTCTTGGGATAGGCACAAAACGACGCCATTTTCCCGCGGATCAGAATCTCACACAGACTGTCCTCGTCGACGATCCCGCGCTACGAATTGCTTTTGTGGCTCCTTGATGATCTGATGTCGCATGTGGCGAGTCAAGGCGAGAGAGACACGGCAAGATAATGGGGGAAAGCCAAGAACACACATTTCATCATCTGTCAATAATTCACAAAGAGACGTCACGTCACAGAGCCTGACTGCTGGTGCTGGTGCTGCGCCTCAAACGGCGTTGCCGCAAGCATCACCAAATGCAGGAAGCTGAAGCCCACCCTCGGACATGTTCGAGAGCTGAAGCCCAGGATTCACGGTCGGGATTCTCCTTTGGGAAGCCTTATCCTTATCTTACAGGGGGGAAGGGTCATCATCGCATCAATCTCGGCGTGGATGGTCTGGGCATGGGATGAGGTGTCTGTGCCTCCGGGCGAAACAACTTTAACCTCCCTGTCGGGTCCATCCATCGAAAGCGATATTATCGTGGCTGTCTCTGGATGCGACAGCAACGGTGCTGCCCAGGGAGGGACCTCCTCCGTCATCTCGCGCTGGAATGGATAGATCGCCATCGCAAAAGGTAGATTTACCCCTGTTCAGCCCATCGTGAGTGGCTGTGCAGTCGTGGCTGGAAAGGCCTCCCACGTTAGGCTCGTCACGATTACCGTTTTAGCGATGGCCCCCCATATAGCGATGATATCATGAACCAAATCTCGGTATTCGGAATGTCAAGAGGCGGCTGGTGTCGAGTCAAGATGATTCTCAAGTTGCATTCTTCACAATGACGTTGATTCAGGGGAACTCATAGAACTGCACTTAATTCTAACCGAGCTGTACCATCCTCCAAAAGGCTAGGGAGGGACCCCATGTTGAGAATGTCACTCCTCCTCTACTAGACGCGCGTCTGGGACAAGAGCTGAAAGTGGCTGTCAACTAGACAAGGACACGCTTCCGTGGCTATTCACGCTGCTAGTAAGGGTACAGGCTGGGGCGGCTGTCGCCAGATTGTTGGAGGAGCTTCTTGTTTGCCCTGACAAGCATCCATCGCAGCAACCATGCCAGAAAAACAGCGCCGATGGAAAAAGCAGCACTCGCAAGCATAGGAATGGTATACCGCGGCGCGTTCGACTTTGGCCAGAGATACTGGAGAGGTCAGTCCATGAAGAGTTCAAGCCAGAGAGAGACAACCTACAGGACCGTAGATGGCAGAGATTGACGCAAATGTATTGACGATGGCGAGCGAGATGGCCTTCTTCTCCCTAGTTTGCCCACAGGTTGTCGATACCCAACCAAGGATGATGCTATTCGCGGAGTAAACTCCTGTTGCAAATGTACACATCGCAAAGTACCGGGCTCCAATGTTCAGAGTTGTACAAGCAAGTACAAATCCAAGTACTGCGACACACTTTGAAGCCGTGATGTGCCAGACTCTTTCATTAAAGTGCCCTAACATGGTTAGCCTGTTTCAAAAGTAGGTCGGGTGGCAATATGCTGTGTTGCTGTCAACTTACCGGAGCTCGCTGCCCACGCGATGGAGATGACGCCCGACACAAGGTAAGGGGGGCACGTCAGCGCGAGCGTGACGTTTCGAGAGAACCCTAGAGTTTCGACAATAGTCGGAAAAAAGTTCTTGAAATTGCTGGCGGCCAAGTGTAGATGTTGGACGAAGATCAGAACCCAGAGGTTTGGGTCACGCAGCGCCTCGACGAGACCTGCCCAAGTGCTGGTGTTGGCCTTGAGACGGACCGTATCCTCAGCAATGCGAGAAGCTGCGAGGCTGCGTTCTTCCTGGGATAACCACCGAGTGTTTTGAGGCTCGTCTGGTAAGATGAAAACGGAAACGATAGACACAATAAAAGTGATGATACCCTGGAGGATGAATAACCACCTCCATCCCGCGAGACCGGCGATACCGCTCATCTTGAAAACGCCAATAGCAATGAGACCAGCGAACGCGGTACCGCAAATATTCGCAGTAAAGAGGATAGAAATCCTCGTGGCGATTTCGTTCCTATTGTAGAACATGGACAACATGTAGAGCACACCGGGATAGAATGGAGCTTCGACAACGCCGAGAAAGAAACGGGTGAGAAGCAGCCCTTTGAAATCCTTGGCTATGGCTGTGAGGGTACTGACGACGGCCCAAAGGGCCATGAAGGATGCCATGAATAGGGACGGCCGGATTCGAGTGATGAGCATGTCTATGGGTGTCAGTGTACGCTCCTCTCTGACGTGGACTCGAGATCGGGTACTCACTGCTGGGCACCTGGCCGAGGATATAACCGACAAAAAGGATAGCTACAGAGGTTTGATACTGAGTCGACGTCAAGTTGAGCTCCTCCTCAAGGCCGTCAAGGCGAGCAACCGTGATTGCGTTTCGATCTAGATAGTTGAACCAGTACCTTACTCCAGTCAGTTTTGCCTCCTTGTAACTATTGCATACGTACATGATCCAAAGAGTAGGCAAGATGATCCAGTCGAGCTTTCGCACAAGCTTGATCTCTGAAGGAGACGTCTTGGGGGCTGTAGTAGCATAGCTCCTGGTATCTCCCTCAATGTCGTCGGGCTTGAGTTCTTCGTGGACGCACTGTGACTTCTCAACATCATGCGAGACAGTTTGGGCCAAGTCACGGGCGTTATCCTGGGCTTGGTGCGCCATGGTTTGGGTTGGAATAAATAGATGATAAAGTAGATTGGGAAGAGAGAAGTGAGTGAGCTGGGTCTTGTTTCTGAGCTGTCGTACTTGATTCTCAAGCCTTCTTATACTTGTGAGAGCCCCCCAGCAGCCACGTAGCCCCTCACCCCGGATTACCCCGGATTTTTAGAATTCCAAGCCCCTGGCGAACCTCTAGTCCATCTCAGATTATCCCGCTTCCTACCCAACTCTTCCAAGTCAGCATCCCCCACAATGCTGAACTGCCCTCGGATATCGTCTTGCGTATGCTCCGGGATGCTGGGCTCAACATTCGGCTAGAGGAGCC
This sequence comes from Fusarium paranaense, assembly GCA_027886155.1. Classification (NCBI taxonomy): domain Eukaryota; kingdom Fungi; phylum Ascomycota; class Sordariomycetes; order Hypocreales; family Nectriaceae; genus Fusarium; species Fusarium paranaense. The sequence continues at coordinate 94,549 of RZGL01000063.1, forward strand.
CCGGGAGTATTCAAGATCAGTGATTGACGTTCATCCGGAAGGAATCATTATACAATGTCCCACGGCCAGGACTGCTCGGGCGTGGCTCCAAGTGTGCTTCATACACAGCCCCGGGTAGTTTGCAGCCAAGACTCGCCCTTGGATTAGTACATGGGCTGTCTGCCAAGTCGCCAAGCTCACAAGTTCAAGATCTCGATCCAATCAACTTTTGACCGTCACCATCCGTCACTTTCCATTAACACATGTCGAATGGAAGTTAGATGAACTTGTTGTTGTCTCCGAATGCCGTTGCATGATCATATGTGTTGGCATGACTATCGCGGGGTATAGCCAAGCAAAGACGCCTGTGATTGCGGGTTGATCTGCCTTGGATAATTGATCGGTCAGCAGCTACGTGTAAAAGGCTGCGGTACACGATCTGGCGTTCGACTCGGATGGATATTGGTGATGGCCTTTGGTATATCGGTGGCTGTCCTCTGTGCTGACAGAAAAGCGCATGAGCGGATACTACCTTAGTTTGAGGAAATTGATGCAAGATATCTCAACAGATACCACAATAAAGCGAGAATCTAGAATGTTTTCTTTACCTTCTTATTATTCTTACGATGCTTTATTGAGTACCGATAAGAGAGCATGAGCTCATTGTCTTTGTATTTGTGTCTCGTTTGTAGCTTTTTTTCCACCTCCACAACTTCCAACCCCGCCCCTGATATCACGAATTCAACAAAGTAGCCCTATTCTAGGATATGATTCATGCACCTCATTCATGCACCCCGGTGGCGTCGTCATGGTGGGATCGAGAAGCGCATGAGCAAAATAAGCTTAAAAGCAACCGACTCGAACCGTCGTGTGGGGGACCGGATGCGATCCGGACCTCAGAGATTCACCGCTAACAGGGTCGGAACGGGCTCGGAATGACATCTATCTACCAAGGTCATGACCACTGGGCTCGGCAATTGCTGTGATCTGACATGCCGACCCCTCTCGTCAAGGGGTAGGATTGCGGGGAAGTCGGCACTCCTATCTCCTGAACTATCCGGACCTGGCCGGTTTCGCCCCCTGAGCGTCGGATATACTCAACCTGCTCCGGAGATGGAGTCATTGCAGACACACAGAGTCAAAGACGTTCGTACATATATAAGGAGCTTGTGATGTTCATGATGTTTGTGTCTTGGCAAATGTCATCATCTAAACCCAAGGCATCAAACAAGTTTACACATCACCATCATGACTTCAAGCACCGTCAACACCCACTAGTACCCCTTCCACTTTGACAATCCTATTAAGACGGAGCAGAATGGGAAGCCCAGAGAGTTGAGGGGCGTCACTCTTCATCTACCCAACGTCCGTGGCAAAATCCCGTCCATCCAGGCATCTCGCATGAGGACCATGATCCTCGAGTCTTATCGTGATCCGGTAAAGATCGCTGCTCATGTATGTACGTATGATGGTCTGACTTCGCGTCTTGCTGAAGAGGCTGGGTTTCCATTCGTCTTCCTTGCTGGATATGCCGTCGCAAGTTCGTATGGGTATGTTCCCCCGTATTTCAATCTAATAACCAAGGACCAACGAGCTTTACATTTATCGCCCTGCAGGAAGTCTGCGACAAGATCCAAGAGGCCGTTCGCCAAGTCTCAGTTCCCATCATGGCAGACGGCGATACCGGGTACGGCTCGCCGATGAACGCCAAAAGGACTGTGGAATCTTTTGCACGTGCTGGGGCCGCCGGTATCATGATTGAGGACCAGACCTGGCCGAAGCGTAAGTCTAACTTATCCGCCTACCATCATTGAGAAATCCTGCTTGAATAACAACCTCTTTCCGCAGGATGTGGCCACACAAAGGGCAAGTCAGTCGTTTCCAGGGGCGAGGCCTTTGCCCGTATGAAGGCAGCCGTCGACGCCCGAGATGAAGACTCTTACAATACCCACGGCTGGGAAGAAGCCATCTACCGAGCCAACAAGTTTCTCGAAATCGGCGTAGACCTTGTTTTCATCGAGGCCCTTCCCGACAGAGACACAATGATCCGCGCCGTCAAGGAGGTCAAGGGCCCTCTCTGCGCCAACATCATCGAGGGCGGCCTCACTGAGAACATGTCAGCCAAGGATCTTGCTGCCATCGGCATGGTCACCGTAGCCTATCCTTGAACGCTCGTGGTTGCACATCTGAGGAGTACAAGAGAGGCTCTCCAATCGTTGAAGAAGAGCTTTTCTATTGGGAAGCCGGAGCAGATTCTGAGCTACAAGGAGGCCTGCTACGGAGTAGGGTTCAATAAGTACTGGGAATTGGAGGAGAGATACAAGTATGATGCAAATGGCCTGACGAATGGAGGAAAAAAGTCAGGTCAGAATGGCGCGAGTGCGTAGACAGATGGTTGATGCTGGGAAGTGGCCATTTCTAAGATTATGTTGATAGAAAGACGAATACCAAGTTAGGCTGCTAAATACTTTCTAGAAAGGCGATCTAGTCATATTTAGAAAGCTAAAGTAAGCCTTCCGGATATAGGTAGTTTATATTATTTTTCTCTTTAATATTCTACTATGCTTAATAAACACTGCCCAAGTCCGAGGCTGTTTGAATGAGACCTAAATGCTAGCTAGCCAAGTTAATTTATATAGTTGCATAGTAGTATCTGAGCAATAAAAAGCAGCTTCAGGGCGTCCGAGATGGCTTCACGTCTATTAGCACGTAAGGCTTACCGAGGAATTCGAGGTGGGTTAACTCTTTGTACCACGAGTCTAACAAGGGGTTGAACTGTTCAAACAGTGTCAGATATCGTCCGCTCCTCATGGTCTATCTGGCCATGTGCTTTCTGGGGAAGAAGGTATCCGTGACAATCCCGAGTAACTTGATTTTGCCGATGTACTGTGGAAGAATCACCCCTCAGTCGTAACGGAAGCGCCTTTTAGGCGTAGTTGAGATTAGGAGAGGCTATTCGATGATTATATGTTTTTAACTCTTGTGGCCAGCAAAGAAGGTACCAAGAATAAGCGGTAGAAAGGATAGGCTCTGGAAAAACCTGGGTGATCAGTTAGTGGCGCAGCCTCAAGTCGACGTTCGCTGACCTACGGATCGACGTAGGTAATATGCTTCTTATGCAGTACTGGCCAGCCTCTGACAACTTTACAGCTCAGCATCTTCATGCATGTTCAAGAGAAATACCACTTGAGGAGCCTGATGGGAGATTTTGGCATTGTTGATTAGGGAGGAAGCCAGACTAGCCATCGCCCAAGTCGTCGGGGCCATGTTCATTCATAATTCTGAATATAACATTTCTGGTGAAATTGGATGACAAGACAAAAATTCTTAAAATCTCTTCGCTTATGTTTGTCTGGTGAAGATGAGTTGAGCTCCTGAAGTCTAGGTCTCACCCGGTACACTCACTGTGCTTCCTCACGTACTTGACGCACACTCGAAGATTGAAACTGGGCTCGCGCTTGGCCTTGGACTTGCAGTACTGGAGACACGCCTCGTAGGCCCGCTTCCGGGCGTCTTGTTTGCTGACAATTGATCAATGTTGGTAGAGTGGGATGCCCGGTTTGTGGGGGACGTGCCGGGAAGCGACGGGCTGAGTTATAGCCGTGGGGGGCGGAATATTTCCGAGGTGACCGACGTCAACTCAGGTGTCGATAACCATCATTCGCCTAGCTAGGCTACCTAGGTAGGTAGGCATGAGTTTGGTATGTCTTCCATGGGCAGGTGGACAATTATGTTTGCTTCACCGTGGATGCTGTGAGCTCTTAGGAAGAGAAACAGGTAGGCTGCAATACACCCCCCATACTCCGCATGACAGGCATGCATTTACAGAGCGTCATTTGTTATAAAAGCATGCATCCAAGGCTAAACAGCGCTACCATTTCGCCCAGTGCAGCCTGCCAGCTTCAGAGCCGTGGCTTTCCGGGTGGCACTCGGCATATTGGCCAACTCCTCACTCCTTGGCGGACCTCAGATACAAAGTGTTTGGCTTGGTAGTTTTTATATAAGACCAATACCCTTCACCGTGACTGCACCAGTCTGTGACAACAGCGGCATCGCGCATCTCATCCCACCGTGATTTCCCTCAACTCACTTTCGACTGCCGGCTTTCATCCCGTTCACGGTCATCCTACCCCCAATCATGGGCTCACTCACCGCTGAGGTATCATCCAATGCCACGACCCCTACTATCCCTCTTGGGCTGTACCTCTGGACTCGGTGAGTTCAGGTTCCTATCAAACTGGAGTCTCTTGCTGACCGCTGCTTAGAATTCGCCAACAGGGTACAGAAAGCATCATGGGCGTTCCTGGTGACATGAACCTAGAACTGCTCGACTACATCAAGCAAGTTCCGGGCCTAAGATGGGGTGAGTTGGCCTTTACAGCTTTGTTCTTCAACTGCTCACATGTCTGATAGTTGGCAACACAAACGAGCTCAACGCAGCATACGCCGCAGATGGTTACGCTCGTGTCAAAGATTGCCCAGGCGCAAGTAAGCTTTGTTCATCTTGGCAACTATGTACGATGCTTACAGAGGGTTTAGTCACAACCACCATGGGCGTGGGAGAAATGAGCGCCCTGAACGGTGTAGCAGGCGCTTATACTGAACAAGTCAAGGTCATCCACGTGGTGGGAACGACTCCGACTGAAGCGCAAAAGAACCGTGTCATGATCCATCATTGTCTAGGCTCAAATCCTGACCACAGAGTAAGCTTGCTTCATGTCTTAAAGATGGAAAATCTGACGCAGTTACAGGTGTTTGACAAGATCTCCAGCCATGTCAGATGTGCGCACGCATGGATCGACGATGCAGATACTGCGACGGCTGAAATCGATGTAGGCGAATTCTCATCTGGTTGACGATATCTAACTAATGCCTTCTAGCGGGTCATCCGGGAATGCTGGATCAAGTCTCTGCCTGTGCACATCTTTGTCCCAATGGATTTTGTGCACATCCCCGTGTCTGCTTGCCGTCTGGAGCAACCAATTGACCTGACGTATCCCATCAACGTCGAAAACGAAGCTATTGCTATTCAACAGATCGTCAACGCCGTCTGTCAAGCAAAAAACCCTCTTCTTCTCGTTGACGGTTTGGTATCTCGACACGGCGCGGTTGAGGAAGCGAGACAGTTGGCAAACCTCCTCAACCTCCCCATCTTTACAGCCCCGATGGGCAAGGGTATTATTGACGAGACCTTGCCGATCTGGAGGGGTATTTATGCTGGGGATGTATCTACACCTGGCCTGAAGCAATACGTCGAGGAGAGCGACTGCATCATCAACCTCGGTCCTTTCCTGTCGGATAGCAATACTGGAGGCCACAGCAGACAGATAGGTCTTCAACAAGCTCTCATGCTTGAACCAGACAGCTGCACGGTTCGTGTACCCGATTGTAACATAGCCTGTTTTCTTGTTACTGACTAGCCTCCAGATATTCGGCCAGAAGTTCGACCAAGTTTTTCTGCGGCCTTGTAAGTCGGGCCTTTTGAGTATCTGGACCATGGTACTGACGACCGTCTGAAAAGTGTTGAAGAAACTACTGTCTACATTCAAGGGCGTAGAGATCCCCCCTGTTCTTCTACCGACCTTCCCCGAGGAGAACGCAAACGATACCGATAGCAGCGAGATCAAGCAGTCCTGGATCTGGAAGCGTATCGGCCAATTCTCCAGACCAGGCGACGTTGTGGTTGTCGAGTCAGGCACAGCACAGTTCGGGTTCCCCGATGCCATTCTGCCCAACGACGTCAAGTATATCACGCAAGTGTACTTTGGCTCCATAGGCTACTCGGTCGGCTCGTGCTTGGGTGCTGCACTAGCGCAGTCTGAGATCCAGGCCCGGAGTGGCATTCCCAAAGGCCGGACTATTCTGGTAGTTGGCGATGGGAGTTTGCAGCTGACTGTCCAGGAGATAGCGACCATGATCCGCCACGGCTTGGCGCCTCTACTGTAAGTACTTCCCAAGAAGATATACCACAATCTAGCTAAGACAACTGCAGACTCGTCATCAACAACAACGGCTTCACTATCGAAAGAGCCATCCACGGTCCCGAAGAAGAGTACAACGACATCTCGCAGTGGCGTCATCAGCAACTCCTCGAAACATTTGGCTCCCGCAACGGCCGAGCCAACAGCCGCGAGGTCAAGACAAGGGAGGAGTTGGAGCTAGTGCTCAAATCAGCGAGCTATCTTGAGCCAAAGGAGATTCAACTGCTTGAGATTTTCATGGAGACGTATGACTACCCGTGGCGTTTGGAGAAGCAGATAGCTTTGATAAATGCGAGAAACGCAGCCAAGAAGCAGGCTTTGGTGAATGGCTCTTCATAGAAGGCTCACGGGTGCGGATCGAGTTTAGAATTAGAAGCAGATAATTCACAGCCATCTTTCCAGGCAAACACCTCATATTTTACATCCGCCCTCGTGAATATTCACTTCTTTGAAGAGGAGAAAGTACTGATTCCGCTTCAACGTGCTAGACTTCGATGCTGTTACTGAGCTTGGACATGTTTCTTTAATACTCGTAAGAAGAGAAGCATCGCCATCGACAACGACAAAGAATACTACATAGTTTGCGTTGGACTAGAGAAATTATATTCAACAAAAAATTACTAAACTGTTGGTTGGCTTCCTCAAGGCCACAGAAAGAGTGTTTGGCGAAGCAACAGAGAAGACTGGCTTTGTTCCACCAAATTGTTGGTCGTACAAGGTGCCCAGATTGCTCACCCCACGTTTGATAGTCTGGGTACAAGCTGATGAGTGTCCAAGAACGCTAGCTAATGTCTAGTCCTCGGTTCGACCTAGGGTGCATTCCCATACCCCGCGTTTGTCGAGGCTATTCGATGTCGGAATGACGTCCGAGTTCCGACGGATAGTAGCCGATGCAACGAATATCCGCAAGAACTCGGCATTTCTTTCCCCAGACCAAGCCTATTAAGGCAGAAATAGAGTTTCAGTGTGTCTACAAGTACAGCTATTACGTCCAGGAGCTTTCCGCCCTGAAAAGAAAGCCTCCATTGCTGCAAGATGTTTATCCTCAGCTTTTTTTCAACCCATCTGGATCTCCTCGCTGGACTTCTCGTCCTGTCTCTCCTGGCCAGGTTAGTCTACAACAGATACGGCCATGGCATCTCGCACGTCCCTGGTCCCTTCTTGGCCTCTCTCAGCGACTTGTGGAGATTGTATGTTGTATGGGGCCGGCGACCAGACATAGACCACGTCAATCTACACGAACGATATGGCAAACTCGTGAGACTCGGACCCAACGCGATATCCATATCCGACCCCAGCGCCATCCGTCAGATCTACGGCCTAGCAGCCGGCTTCAAAAAGTCCGACTTTTACACCGTCCAGCAGACACTCGCCAAGGGACGACCTTTGTTCACACTCTTCACATCAACCGACACGAGATTCCACGCCAAGCTTAGGAGGTCTGTTAGTAGTGCCTACGCCATGAGCACGCTGGTGCAGTTTGAACCATACGTGGACTCGACGACGGTAGAGCTTATTCGACAGATTGACGCAAGGTTTAAAGATAAGCAGGTGCCTTGTGACCTTGGCAAGTGGTTGCAGTTTTATGCGTTTGATGTCATTGGTGAACTCACGTATTCAAAGAGGTTGGGGTTTGTTGACCGTGGTGTTGATGTTGATGGAATCATATCTAGCATCGAGTGGATGCTTGACTATGCCAGCGTTGTAAGATCTACAATGATTGTCTAACTGTCTGCCGGCTGACCGAGAGAACAGGTTGGCCAGATGCCACTCATTGACAGTTTCCTACTTAAAAACCCAATCCGGCTGTTTCTATCCCGGCTGGGCTTGATCGGCTCGACAACCCCCATGGTGGCATTTGCCCGCCAGAGATTCTCCGAACGAGTCGATCTCGCAACAGGTCAAGAAAAGCCATCTTCAAGAATGGACGCCTCGTCGGCCAGACGCGACTTTCTTTCTCGGTTTCTCGAGGCACACAAGAAGGATCCCGACTTTGTCACGAGTGAACGTGTCCTCGCACTGACTGTTGCCAATATCTTTGCCGGCTCCGACACAACGGCAATCTCTTTGCGATCGGTATTTTACTTCCTTTTGAAGAATCCAGACGAACTAGAAAGGCTCATGGCAGAGTTGGATGAGCAAAAGAGGACTGGACAGTTCAAACGGACAGATGGGCTAGTCGACTGGGAAGAAGCTCGCGACCTGCCCGTCTTGGGCGCCGTGATAAAAGAAGCATTGCGAATCCACCCAGCAGCTGGCCTAACCCTTGAAAGAATCACACCTCCTCAAGGAGTCAAGATCTCGGACAAGTTCATCCCGGGAGGCACCATCATTGGCTGCAACGCATGGACGATCCATCGCGACACCTCGATATTTGGGTCAGATCCGGACAGTTTCCGACCTCTCCGATGGCTCGAGGCGTCTCCAGATCAGCGACGTCTGATGGATAATTGCCTCTTTAGCTTTGGGGCGGGATCGAGGACTTGTATCGGCAAGAACATTAGTTTGTTGGAGATGTACAAGTTGATACCCGCTCTGCTGATGCGGTATGAGGCAAGTAAAAGGAAGGTCTCGTCTTTTAACCAGCGGACTAACACTAAGACAGTTGGAGTTTCCAAGCGCAGACTCAGACTGGAAGCTACATAATGCGTGGTTTGTTAAGCAGAGCAACCTTTACGTCAAGGTTAAGAGTCGAGACTATAGTGTTTAGTATCAAGACGAGTGGGATCTATGAGTGATTCTACTACTTCTACTTGTTCCGCTTCCTCAGATGCAATTTCTAGATCATCGCCAGTCTCTATCTATTGTTACACAGTCTATCAGAAGAAAATGCACCGGCTTTGCCAATTTCTAAACGCCAGCAGACCGTCGTCTAAGTCTGCATCACCGCAAACAATTCCCGGCACCCGACTCAACAAGCAAACTCGAATACCGCCTATGCAAGAACCCAGCAACTCCACCAAACGGATCGGGATCCTCCTTGGCCCCCTTGGTCCCGTCAAATGTGAGGCATCTCAACTTGAGCTTGACGACTTTTCGCCGCTCATCCAGCTCGGCCCGCAGCTCAAACAGATTGTCGACGTTCTGTGGTACTATAGGGTCTTGGCGAGGGCTGAAGCAGCCGCGCATTGTGAGGCATGTTGGGGTCTTTTCGAGAACGGCAAAATGGTTTGTGAAGACTGTGCCTGCATGGTGTAAGTAATTTCTTGTGTTGCGTTGATAGGGTGTTGTACCAGGCTCGTATTTGCACTTGAAGAGTTCTTCTCGAGACCACACATCGTGTTTGCACGTCTCATCCTTGAAAGATTCCAGGATTCTCCGTTGAATGGCGTATGCTAGAGCTCGTTAACAAACATTCATCTGATTGCCATATTTACTCACCATAACCTCCCCACATTCCCTCCGAAAACCTCTCAATCAGCTTGGTCCCACCCTGTCTCGCATCCTCCAACAAGCCGTCATCCAGGTTGCCAAACGAAACCTCTCGCACGCAGGAATCAAACGAAAGCGGTTTGTTCCATGGATTAAGCTGCTTCAGCATGGGATGTCTGAATAAGGGTTCGTTTAATTCCGGTCCGAATGGCTCAAAATAGCAGTTCCGCGTCCAGAGATAAAAGCCAGCCGCGCCAGTGGCAGAGAGACCCACAGCGGTTTTGGCGACTTGACCGAGACGACGGCGAGAGATGAAGGAGAAGCGGGGCATGGCAATGAAAGCGATAATTGCACGCAAGAATTACAATCAAGAAATGAATGAAAACCGAATAAATCCAAGTGGAAAGGGGGAAGGGGGAGCTTGTTCTCCTTTTAAACATTAGACGCTGATCAGCCAAGCCCACCAAAAGTGTCCAGTTTTGTCTCCACGGCGCCCTTGGCTGCGGACTTTCTCGGCAAACCGAGCTGCGAAAATACGCATTTGGAAGAGAAGAAACGCCACTTGTCAGCCCAGGAGGCTCGAGCGTCGAGACAAGTCCTCAGATTAAGCCTCTTTTTCGTTTACAACGTTGTTTTTGACGTGTGGGTGGGCGGGAATGGTGGTTCAGCTGGATACGAGGGAGGCTTGATGCCAAGAGCTGGGTGCTGATGGGCTGAAGTTCATCGAATCAGTGGACGTCGAATGTACCAAGAATAGAATTCCTGCTATGGCTTCAGATTGACAAACTGTCAGCATCCACGTCAACAATCGAATTACCTAGGTGGCTCATCCTAGACGCACATCGACCGCCATCACCCGCAAGGCAAATGCTACGTTCACGCGTTCATGCCAGACCTTGCCTAAACTAAACAGAGGTCCTCGGCTTCTCATCGCCCAGCTGGTCTACCCCTCCGTCCTGGCTCAAGATATGAGCGAGACCAATCTCACGGTTAATCTCATCCATGCGCTCAGCATCGGCCTGAGCTGTGCCCTCGGAGCCAAAGATGAGATCCTGCAGCATGTCAGCATTTGCCTGGCCAACAGTTTCTGTAATACATACCATTTCCTCGAGGGATAGACGCTTCGTCTCTGGCACGAAAAAGTAGATAAAGGCGGCACCGATATAGGTCAATAGACCAAAGAGGATGTAGGTGCCGTAGGTGATGCCGTCAAGCATGTCTGGCGTGACTTGGCCGACACTGTGAAGTCTTGTGTTAGATGGGTTAAATTATCTCTTGAATTTGACTTACATAAAGTTGTTCCTGTTCATCCATGTTAGATACTTAATAGTATATGAGGCATAGGAAGGAATCTTACATCCAGTTGCTCGAGGCACCAAGCGATGTGCCATAAGGGCGAGTGCTGAGAGGCCAAATCTCGGCAATGATGATCCAAGCACAAGGACCCCAGGAGTCTATATCTGATTAGAGAGACTTCTAAGCAAGACTAATAAGTAGCACTTACAGCCAAAGTGCACAACAAAGAGCCAGACCATGCAGATGGCAGCCCATCCCGCCGCTTGATGATTGTGGAAGTTGTCAATATTTTTGGCCAGTATAACAGCAATGATGATATGGCAAGTAGCCATGCCAATGGCACCGACTATGAGAACAGGCTTGCGGCCCAGACGATCGATCCATAAGACTGCTGGTACAGTTGCAATGAACATGGCAATACCCACAACACCTGTTGCAAGGAGGCTTGTGGTGTTCTCGCTCAGCCCCAGCTGACCGAAGATCTGGGGGGCATAGTAGAGGACCTAAATAGTGTTAGTTATAGTCTTAAATAGCTATTTTAAAGGCAACTTTCGGCGTTAATTCCAGTCCACTGCTGGAAGAACATCGTAACGGTTGCGACAATAACACGCTTGAACATGGCACGTGACTGGAAGAGAGCCCTTATAGACACGAACTGGAGTTTGAAGATGTTGGACGCTGTTAGGGCTTGCAGGTGAGGGAACCGCTCTGCCAGGCTTCGTTTCTCGAACAGAGACTGAGCCTTGATCTCGAGGAACTCGAGTTCAATGAGTTCGTGGTCGGTGGGAAGGCCCCGGAGGTCGGCGAGGATCTCTCGGGCTTCGGTCTCTCTATCGTGATGGATTAGCCAACGCGGGGAGAAGGGCATCCATATCATTCCAATAAAGAGGATAAGAGCTGGAGCAAGCTGGAGGCAGATTGGTACCAGCCAAGCAGCGTCGGATTGGGTGTCAACGTGAGTGCCACCGATGTAGTTGCAGCCGCTGCCTTGGTTAGCATTGTTTGGGATACCACAGAAGAGGGGCACGAACTAGTCAATCCAGAAACTGATCATGATGCCAAAGGTAATAGCTAGCTGTTGTAGAGCTACAAGGGCACCTCGTACTTCACTGTTGAGCAAAGAGTTAGCCAACATAGTTCTTTGAGCAAGGATGGCTTCTTTTGGAGACATCACTGAGACCCACAAAACCTGTTTGAGTAACGCAGCGATTATAGGCGAGGAGGAAAAATCGGGGGCTCGGACTTACGGAGGAGCACATTCAGAGTTGTAAAGAGGGACGATGGTCGACAAACTACCAACTCCCATACCACTGGACAGCCTGTTAGCAGGGGAACCAAGCTCGCTTCGAGGGCTTCATACGTGATAAAACGGCCTGCGAGGATAGAGTCATGGCCAGCTTCAACTGCCGTAGCTTGGATGATAACACCCAGCATAAAGACAGTTGTGGCAATCAGAATACCGTACTTTCGGGAGCACAGCTCAGCAATGGCTCCAGAAAGAACAGCACCAAGCCAAGCACCAAGCTCAAGAATGGCCGTGAGCCAGCCTTTCTTGGTCGTGTTCTCAACGTAGTCGCCCATATCTGCAGCAGGTCAGGGGTTGTGGTTCGCCGAGAATCGGGGTGAGAGACACGTACGCCTTCCAAACGACGCCATGGTCAGGATACCCGAAAACATTCCCTGGTTGTAGCCGTAAAGAATACCGCCAATGCACGCAAAGGCTGCAATTCGAAAGACTTTGAAGTTCTTGATGAGAGCTCGGGCACCGCTGGCGCCCATGAGGGCCTGACGTCGCTCGAGGGCCACATCGTAGGTGGTCGTAGCCTTGGCTGCACCCATCTTGGGTGCTTGAAGTGATAGCTGAGGTTGCTCGTCAATTGATGTAAGGGAAGCTTGACGAATTCAGGCAGAGTCCCAGATAAATAGTCCCCGGACGTCATCCATTATATGCACGAAGCATCATGACCGGGATGTACACGCGGCACCGTTTAAACGGCAGTTAACAAGGCTTCCCTACGACCGCATGTAGGATCCGGTTGCATCCAACTCTCAATTCAGGCTCAATACAAATGCCAACGTCCGCTCCAATCAAGCTTTGTAAAAGTGTAGCATCAGACGGTTCGGCACCGAGCGTCGACCGCCGATCTCATGCGGAGACGCACAACCTCCATGGGGCCCCCGCACAGGGAGACGTCGATCAGCTCAGGTCAGCATAGCCGGATCCCCAGGTGATCAGAGTGTATTTATCCGCTGTTGGATGGTTGCTGGGGTCTCTTTTCCGTGGATGTAACCGAACCCATGCTCTGACGTTACGTTGGGGTCGAAGCGTCGGGGGAACGCAAGTATGCATCCACTGGACAAGTCAAAGTGCTGGGAATGAAGATGCCTAAATGCTTGATCCTTGGGGAAATCGAACTGCAGGTTGGCTGGAAAAGTCGACTGTCATGTAAGCTTGCTTGGGTCTGGGCTTGGCAGGTGAGGAGTTCGAGATCGCAGGTAAACGCTGAGATGTCAACAAATCATGGAATGTCCTAAGATTTGCTACCTTGTTATGTTACTTTTGAAATCGAGGAAGCTCCGTGAAAACTCTCTCGCCAACATTTCAGTGAATATCAACATCAAGTTGGGCAATGGTGTTCATCCTGACCAGTGAGACAGTCCAGGGGGCAGGTGCTCCTTGAGCTTCTCATACCCCGGTACTACAGTCCCTCGGGAAGATTCTAATTCTGCGATCGCATGCCCATATTCAAACTCAAGGAGTTGATCTGTTATGTTGCTTAGCCTTTGATTGTAGACTATATCGAGGGCCCTGTTACGCTCGTGCTAGTCGTGCTCTCAAGCCAAGGCTCTCAGAGTTTCTTTCGCCCGGTAGCTTCCCATTCGTTCATTTTCTTACTTAATGATCGGAGCAGTTCTCGGTCGCCTTTGGTACTGCTGGCCTTCGTTTGGGCCCTTATCGTTAGTCCACGATGGACACGGGAGGATGGGTTTCGGTGACGGAGGAGTGTTCGGAGACTTGAAAAACGCGTGCGAGTCAATGGCAGGATGGTAAATAAAGTATCAACCTCTGTTTCCGCCGGTCGGGGATTGTTCGGGGTCGTAATGCAGCATCTCGGTTCTCGTGCCCATGTCGGCCGAGAGATGGCCCGAAACCAACAGTCGGTTGCGACTTTGCAGGGACAAGCTCCGAATCGGCCCTATTTCCCCAGCCTGGGCACCATGTCTGTCACGGGATGAATCTGCTGATTCTGGGCGCTTATAAACCGGGATAGAGTATGGAATAGCTAAAGCCAAAGCTGAGCCTGGTTAATATTGGGGAGAAAGAAGAGTTTGAACAGCTTACATCAAAGAAGCGGTAATCCCTTTGCTTGGTTCGCATTCGGAAGCTCGAGCCCATGTCACTTATCTTCGAGTCAGCAATACTATGCGATGTTTAAAGCCAGATCAACCCACCTAGCACTCCCCGAGGGCCGTAAACGGTTGTCCCGCCCAGGATTCACTACCTTTTGGTTTGTACGTCGGAAAGAGACCTACTATCGGTCGGAGGTATCTTTCGTGGACTGGCGACTCGCATGTGATTAGTGTCAAGGCTAGCCACCACAAATCGCGTACGCAGATGCTGTTCTCTCTTTTTACGAACGTGGAATTTCGGGTATGCTCGACTTTGTCGTTCCGAACTGTTGCGCTGTCAGCAATCGACTCCTGGCTGGTTTAACATGCTGCACCTGAAGACCACATTGAGCAAGGCCTCTATGAATCTTTGGGAATGTCTTTCACATTTAAGATAAGGAGCAAAGCGCGACCAGTCGTATCAAGGAAACATTGAAAAGAAGGAACGGTAGGGGGGGGGGGAAGAGCAGTCGCTGTCGTGATACCGAGATTTGGGGCGACATTTCGAGACCTGTGTTGTTTTCAGGAGCAAACAAGAGATCAAAGAAAATTTCCTTTTGAGAAACGAGAGCCGCAAACTTACCCACCATTCCCCGAATCGAATCGCATGATGGAAAGTGCATGCCTCGCCCCTGACTGTCGAAAAACTCGAATATCTGTTTTGTGGGAGAATCCTGAACCTCGGCATCTCGATCTTCACCTGCCCAAAGATGCAGACTCAAACTCTCGGCGTGGCCCTGGTCCCGCGGCCGTGACTTGGAGGCCTCAAAATAGTGAATGACGATGTACAGAACTCGAATGTTCGAAAAGCGAGGGTGCCGGCTCTGGAAAGCAGAGTCACCGGTATCGGGCCAAGGAGAGCTGCCCTTTTCTTTGTCGTTTCAAAGACAGCCACCTGTTTCTTCATCCGGTCGTAGCCAGAAGATGATATCGTCGTCGGTCATGAGCGTCATTCTCGGGATATGGATGGTTCTGGCTGGTTCAGTGGGAATCTCGGCTCGCTAGGATTCGGGGCTGGAGGGTCTGCCTACCTAAGGAAGTGAGCTCGATGGTCAAATTTGGCGCCAATGAATGCCCCTATGTGACCACGCTGGGGATCACGAGAGGTTGAATCAACCCAAACATA
Source organism: Fusarium paranaense (assembly GCA_027886155.1). NCBI lineage: Eukaryota > Fungi > Ascomycota > Sordariomycetes > Hypocreales > Nectriaceae > Fusarium > Fusarium paranaense. The sequence continues at coordinate 109,693 of RZGL01000063.1, forward strand.
ATTTCTTCATCCAAAAAGTCAAGCAAGCATGTATGAATCATCGATGTCTCATGTCGACGTGGCTCGCCGCTGGCAGTGCTCTATCACTTATATACTACCTCACAGGAGACGAAACTGAGATAAGGCGTTTGTCTCGGCCACTTGAGTTATAAAATTTCAAATAATCGAAAATAAAATATGGCGAGACACTTGATCGCCAAATGGTTAGCAATATAACAAAAGATGATCAAAAGAATAAAGACTTCACCGTGGCTAATCTTAACTAAGAAAAATCAGTCATTATGAACATAGACGCAGCAAGGTGTTATTTAACTTGCTTCGTCTTCGCACATTGACATCAAGTAGCATCATGTAAAATCAGGTATCCCTCAAAATGTCACTTTATTATCTCGTCTTGCCCCTACTTAACCACCAAAGCCAACCACCCCCTCTCGTCCACCCTAACCACGCATGAAGTTGCGGCAGTCCATGCACACACTGAGGCCGCAGCCTCGGCACACCATCTGGAAACGCCCCAAGTAGACGCCGCACCTGTTACAGGTGCCTGCCCCCTTTCGAGTATCCCACTCGAAATGGGGGCAGCCCGAACCGCTGGGAGCGGGACGGGGGCCGGGGCGGCTGGGTCGCCAGGGGGCGACAGTGGTAGTGGTGGTGGTGGTGCCACAAGGGCACACGGCTAAAGTCAACGTTAGCTTAGTCAAAATACAAGATAGAATGAACACAACTTACCCTCGTACTGGCTGAGGAGACGTTTGCAATGCTGGCACTGCTTCCGCCCTTCCCGGCGGCCGTCCCTCACCAACGGCTGCTTCGGCCGGTCTTCCTACGGACCGACCTTGGCAGCAGGCGGCAAGGTCCGAGCTGCGCGGGTTGCCCTCGCCGACAACGGCAAGCCAAGCTTCTTCTCCATGAACGCCTTGAGGACGTCCTTGTCGAAGATGGTCGAGTTGACGTCGACCGGCACTGGCTTGCCGCAGCAGAGAGGCGGGAAGGGGGACGAGTCTCCGCCAACAGAAGACTCGACGATCCGGCCAAGACACTGGGGGCAGTAGTAGTGGCCGCACAGGCAAAGCACGACAGACTCTTCGCAGTCGTTTCCGCAGGAGTGGCAGTAGACGTTCTCCTTGTCGGGATCGGTCTCTGCGTTGGCGCCACGGGGTCGGACATTGTCTTCGGGTCGAGGGTTGGCGAAGGGCGCAAAGTGAGAAGACGAAGGCTGAGGGCGAAAAAACCGAGAAGAAGAGGTCTCAGGGCGAAGAACAGTGCCGCTAGAACGAGCAGAGGTCTCGGTACAAGAAGATTCCGGATGAGAAGACTGAGAATAAGAAGAAGACGTCTCGGAATGAATAAAAAAGGTCTCAGGTCGACGAAGAGAGCTGTCAGGACAAAAAGACTGAGTGTGGCGAGAAGGCGTTCCAGGTCGAAGAAAACCAGAAGTCCGAGAATGAAGAGAAGCGGTCTCAGGGCGAGAAGGCTGGGAAGGAATAGAAGACGATCCAGAGTTAAGAAAGCCAGAAGAGACAGAACGAAGAGGGCGAGACTGCTGAGCTTGAAGAGAAGACGTTCCGGAGAGAGTACAATCAGAAGCCATAGAACGAAGAGAAGAATCCTCGGGCTGAGTTTGAGGACGGAAGGTGACAGTGTTCTCAAACGAAATCAGATCTTCCTTGTCGTTGTCCTGGTGAATGACAACAGACTGAGAGCGTCGAGCAGGAGCACCAACGACTTGGGTAAGGCCACAGACGGTACGGCGGCGGTCGTTAGCTTCCACGGGGAGATTGGAGAGAGGATCACGACGGCGAGCTTCGGCCGCGATGCGATGGGCTTCTCCTAGGTTGAGGATCTTGAAGGGTTTCTTGTCGCGAGGGAGGTTCTTGAGAGTTCTCTGCCGATAGGAGATGAATTTATCGTCACGGGAGAGATTAGTGCAGATGTCTTTGTGAAACAGGATTAGCTTGTGCTTCTCTTGGGGTCTTGAGGGTTTGGGAGTAGTGTTTACCTGTGAGGCGAGCAACAGAAGGCTTGGGCTTCCGGTCAAGGGCCTTTCTATCGTCACGATAGATATCACTGTCTTCTTCTTTGTCAAACAGAGTTAGCCAGTACTTCTTTGAACAGGTACGAGGTGGTGCTTACCCGTCACGGGCGCAGGAGAAGCAGCGGCAGCTGGGGCAGGAGAAGCCTCGGGCCGCCGGTTGATGGTGACGCCGTCATCCCGGTAGAGATCATCGTCATCTTCTTTGTGATCATCGTCTTCTACTTGAAGCAAGGTCAGCCTGAATGTCTCGTGGGTTTGGAGGTGTTGCTTACCTTTGACGGGCGCAGGAGAAGGCTTGGGAGTATTGCCAGCAGCGTCAACAACGAGCCCTTTCTCGCCGGCAGTCTCTTGAGAAGGTTGATCGACGACAGAAGGACCGAGAGTATCCTGATAGAGATCACGAAGGCGATCTGTGTGAGTAGAAGAGCCCGAGGGCAAAGCGGTGCTCTCCTCAGGAGCAGCCCGATCAGCAAGCACCTCGGCAGAAGCACGCTGACGCCTCTTCTCCTTCAAAGCATCATCCACTTCAAGCTCCTCGATCAGCAGCTTGATTGCCAGCTGGTGAGACAAACTCTCTTCGTCATCCATGGTTGCTGTGGTGTTGTGCTTGGTCGTACCGTGAATGCGCGAGGAAGAAAGGCGTGGGAGGGGGGAAAGGAAAAGGTGTGGGTGCAGAAGAATGAAAAACAAAATGGATGGGAGGGTATGTGTGTGAATCACTGGGCCTGCGGCAACATGACTTGGGAGGGGAATTTGCCAGTTGACTTGACAGTGTTTGCAAGTGTCAAACGAGGAGGATGTATTGTAGTCATTATCTCTGGACGAAAGATATTAATGGTCAACATCTAACTTTGAAACTGAATATTTTTCATCGCAACTTGAAATGATAGAAAAAAAAGAAATAGAGATTAAGATATTAGATGTTTGAATTTTTCTATTATCCTAACTATTGAACCTCTTGCAGCTTGTTTGGCTGCTACGGTTGTGTCTTCAGCAACCCAGTCGATATGCAGGCCCCCGTATCAATGCATATCAGCGGCTAGATACAGCAGAACAGAGCCCATTTACAGCGCAAGCAGCCTTTTAGAACCGTCGAGAATCCTGTCACAGAGAATTTGAGTAAGTAAAAGCCCGATGCATTGGCATTCTTGGTCATCTAGTAATACAGAACAAAAAAACGACAAAATACCTCCCCGAAACCAACCCCCAAACCCACCGTCCTGAAAGACATTTTCTCGTTAAAAAAACATACCCAAAGGCAGATTCGATGCACAGAGGCATAGTGGAAAGGTTCGTTATCCTTCAGGTCCTGGTCCGTTGCGTTGCTTTTCCTTCCCTTGCGCCGTTTCCTCCCATCCACGAGCTGACCTCCTTCGTGTTTCCTAGGTCATCATCGTCTTCAAGGCCATTCCGAGCGTCACCACCGAGTGATCTTCTCCCTGTACCCCCGGGGGCTTCTTGTCGACGCCCATAAGCCCGTACACTGCGATCTGTGCCGACCGGACTGAGTACTCCATCGTAAACGTCACCTCGCGGTCGATCTCGACGAACTGGCCCATCAGACCGAGGTTCTGGCTTCCCTTGGGGATCACGTCTGGTCTATCGCCCTTCTTGCGCGTCAGGAAAGGACTGCCGATGAGCGGCATGAGGCAGGGGATGGTGATGGATCGCTCGAGAGTTGGGTGTAGAGGGAATGCCATTAGGTGAAGCAGCTCCGTCAGGATTTCAGCGCCTGTACATTCGAGCATGGGCTTCTTTACGTGTCGGCCTGCTTGGTCAGGGAAGAGGCCGTACCCCCAGAACACAAAGACATCGTCAGGCTGGTCCTTGATGTGTGGTTGCTGGGGGATCGTGAGCGACAGCATCCAGGGACAGTCGCGGAAGGTGATCAGAGGCACGGCACCGGTGAGTGTTCCCGTCCAGGAGCGGAGGTGCTCGAAGAAGGCCGGATCGCGGAGGGTGACGGTGAAGGAGAGCCAAGTCGACTTGGAGGGACGGTCGAAGAAGGCCTCTGGGTTGCCAAAGGTCTCCGGTCGGTCCATCGCCAGTTTGTCCCAGAAGGTCCATGAGGGATCCAGCTCATGGGGAGCAGAGTCGCGGAGTTCCATTGTCGGGGGAGGCTTGCTATTTGAGCCGTAGCCCATGCCAGAGGTGAGTGAGCCCAGCGTCATGAGAACGAGGTCCGAAGGACCCAAGGCGAGATCGACGTGCTTGTTGTCTTGGTAGGTCTTGAGCGCAGTCACTCTGAACTCGGGACCGATGTCCTCAATGTCCAGTCCGCTGACCTGAATGCCTGACGATGTTAGTCCCTCATACCGCTCGAACCGAGATCCCAAACTCACCATGACGAAACTCGACATCCATTGCCTTGAGATACTGCGTCAACGGCTTAATAATAGCTTCAAAGTCCTCCTCCGGAGCCTGCTCTACCCCGGACAAGGTCCCCATGTTGGGAAACTCGTGCAAGAAGCGATGCAGACACCTCCTGAACTCGACGGCGCTGCACCAAGGATGGAACCGATTGAGAGACGACCACAGATCCCAGAAGTTGGTCTCGAAGAAGTCAGGTTCAAATAGAGCCTGGATCTCGAGCCCCTCGAGCTCCTTCTCGGTCTCGAGGACTACCCTCATCAGGTCGCACTGGTTCTTGACACTCAGGCCCATGGTGCTCACGTCGACAGCCTCCGGCTTCTCAGCACCGTACTTGTCCATCACCTGCCTCACCAATCTCGTACCCGATGCGCCCAGCTTTCTCCTCGCTTGGTTGAACCGGTTCAGCTTGTCAGCAAGCGTCTCGCCCTCAGTGTCGGAGGGAACCTTCTCCAGCATGCCGTACAGACAGCGATACGTGAGACTCATCTTCCTGATGGCCGACACACGATACCCAGTCTCCCATGACGGCTTGGAAAAAGTTGCCATCGATCCTCCAGCCTTGGACGACGCCTCAAGAATGTGAATGTGATCTCCTGGAACGTGGGCATCGTCAATCAGAAAGACGGCGGCAGCCAGCGACGCTATCCCGCCGCCGACAAGCCACACATGAGGGCTGGGTCCATTGATGATCTCGGGGCTGCTTCCGAGGCTGGCGACATTGTTCCCGTTGCTGTTGTCCATGTCACCTGGTGTCGCCGAGCCAGGTGTACCCGTTGTAACCGCAGGATCCTCCATCTTCTCCCCGTGGTTCGTTTCGTGCCCAGGCTCTCGGTCTAACCGAGAAGGATGCCGATCGTCAGCTTTGCGACCCTTGGCGAGTTGGCGAATATGCACGTATTTGAGCCTCTCTCCCCTCTTGGACAATTCGTCGATATCGTGAAAAGATGCCCAGTCGCAAAAGAGAAGAAAAATATCACGAGAGATGGGAAAATTTATGACTGGCCGGTTCGTCTCCCCTCACCCAAAAAGACCACACAGAGCACAAACCTCCCCCCATCAGAGCTTGTCCCCGGCCGAATTTCAAGGGGAGAAACAAGTGGGCGACCAATGGGGACGCCTGTCATCACACGCATTGTCTCCCCAAGCGTTGTTCCAACACCCCAGCCTCGGCGAGACCGGTTCAGAGTCTGGCGTCATTTCCGCCCACCTAACTCGTTTGTCTCAATTTTGACTTTCTCTGGCTATTCCTTATCTCTACTAAACTCGACTGTGGCCTTTGAACCGACAGAAAAATTGCAAAGACCCAGAGGGGAGCAATCGTACGATGTTGGACAGCGGACAGCTTGGCGTGGCACCGGGTGGATCGCCCGTCCATCGGAAGCGGGCCGCTGCGTAGGTTGCGGAGGGCCGAGGCATGAAGCTCCGGAGCTGTTTGATCGGTGTTGTGCATTGCTTCTTGATCGTACAGACAGGGACTCGCAGTGAGAGAAGCAAATTGCACTGCAGAGAAGCATCTCATAGACATACAAATAGCCGTCTTGCTTGCCTCCATTTGCTACCAATCTCTACGCCTCGTCACGAAATCTCTTCACTTGCCAACGCAATGGGCCAATGCGCATAGGCCTCGACCTGGCCTGCGGTGTGTCGTCGAGTTAGCGGGGCCCTCAACGGAAGGCCTCTCTTATCAAGGTTGAAAGATTGGACAAAAGACAAGCTGCATCCATCCACAAATGCACTCATCAGGCTGCTCTTTCATCTGAGACCAAACCCTTTGCTAACCGCCCAATATCGACAGTTGTAATGCTCCATCGAGGACAACTTGAGAGTCTAGAATGATATGATGCCCCGTCACACCGGTCCTCAGGGTCCTTGACGGCCCCGCAAAGAGCTATCCGGAGGGTGGACCTCCAACGGCTGGGTCAGGGTTCCTCAGAGGAGCAGAGCGTGAGATGGGGATTTCTTGCATCATGACACCATGGGAAAGTTGAACCTCACAAATCAGCATCATGGAAGAGGAAAAGCACGGCCGTCAACCTCTTTCCCTAGATCCGGGTGGTTTGCCGGTCACTTGTCTCAATGTCACATCATCAGCCGAGCCGTGGATTGCCGGCATACGGAACGGATGGATGCGCTGCTTGTTTCAAGAAGCCGCATTGTGCCCGCCTATTACTGCTGCTGCATGTTTGCGATACCACCTCGCGGGTATTGTTTCATATTCCACCTGCGGGAATCACGCATGCTCCAGAGGGCATTCAAAACGTGGCCGCCAGGGTCTTACGGAGGCAGCCGGATTCCGAGCGGTTTTGCTGACGGGAATAAAGTCTGTGATGGAGACTCGCCAAGAGAGGTCACCGTGAGAGCTTCACCGAGGAGGGTCTTGGGGCGGTCAATTGTTTACACGAAGAAACACCTGGCAGGCTTAGGCGAGCTTCAGATCTTGGTCATTGGAGATTTACCAGGTCGAGCGAGATGATCTGAATCTGCTCTACCGGGCTTGGCCAAATTGCCTTGACGAGGACCCTGTTGAGATCCTCGCCTACGGTGCAAAACCTGTTTCCTTCCCCAGCAATAGCCAGTCGGTTGCTGCCGATGAGCCTTGCCTTGGGGTTTCGAGACGCGGTTGAGGTTGATCGTTGCAGATCCTTGGCTGGGCTCTCACGACGAAAAAATTAAACAGAACTGCAAATTACGCAGTCCAAGAGAATGACCCCAAAATGTCTCGGCCACTGCCAGCAGCCGCAACCCGCAAGACCCGGAGTGCGTGCGGCTCGGCATCATCAGCCAAGGATCCAGCTCCTTTTTTTTTCCTTCAATCCCACTTTGAACAAACCCTCATCCGTACAGCCGTTCATCAGCAAAGCTCCGGTTCTTTACTCTTCTGAGACGCAGCCGCAGCCCCAAATGCCGAAGTCGCAGGTCCTCCCACGCTCTTAACCCCCACCGAGGTGGTCTAGCGCTGGACGAACTTGGACTTTGAAGCCGTGCTGATGCCCGTCCGTGATGGCGGCAGTCCAGTGACTGATTGATAAGGAGTGGGCCGCGGGCGACGGCGTCCGGGACGGTCTGAAACGGTTACGTACAGAATGTAGCGAGACCCATCGCGGACAGAGCCGGCGACGATTCCCGGAGGATGGGGGTGATGAAGTTTGAGTAGTGTCCCTTATGATGAATTGCGTATCCAATGTTGTTGCAACAGGTAGACAAGCTGTGTCTCTGCCAATCAACAAGGCATTGTCTGTACCTACGTATCCGTATAAGCAAGCAAGCGCTTAACAGTCTTGATATCAGAAACCAGATGGGGATCGGCATCAAGAGAGCTTTTCGGCTCTGGTGTGGATGATCTGGGATACCCCTGGCTTGGCTTTACGCTGGACCCCCAGCTTCGCATTGGGTCCTTGACTTTTTTTTACCCTCACAGGCCCGCCACCCTCAAGACGTGTCCCATCGACCTTGGAAGCTTTGCCGGCGGCTGCGCCTCAGGTAATCATTAAAAGAGGGCAAAGAAACCTGGTTGAGCTGGACATTACGCGTGCACAATGTCAGAAACGGGTTCACGACTGCGGCCTGCGAAGACGTGTTGATGCAGCTATCCATATGTAATCACCTTGAGGCGTATTCGGGTTTTTCGCGTTGACGATTACGAGAACGTGTTTGGAGGGGGGCACGGATAGATTAGTTAGCCTATTGCTGATGAAACGGAACAATTCTAGGGGACAATCGCAAGCCCTCGCCTCGGGCAGGCTAATGACAGCAGGGCAAACGCTTTGGCGACATTTGGATCTATCAAAGGTGTTGTCCACGTGCAAGGCATGTCATCGAGTAGGCCGCTACAAAGGAAGACGTCTCATGACGGGCATACCCGTGATGCAAGGGCTCACAGTGTTGCGGTGACAGAGGCTCTTTCTGGTCCGTGCAAGAGAATAATATCATCAAGAACATCAGCAGAGCAAAACCACTAATATATACATTCCTCTCAACCCTCGAGATATCACTCCAAGGTCTGATGAATCTCAACTTCTTGCATTTGGCCCCACCCCATTGAGAAGATCCCCCCCGGTAATAACCCACGCAGTTGGTGCGCCACACCAACCTTGGAACCGACATCAAAGGGCGCTAAAAATGCCGCCTGCCAGCGGCGGTCTTTCAACGGGGGGGGGGGGTGGGGAGGGGGGAGCGTCACAGCGTGGCATCCACCATCCTTTTTCCATCAGGCACACAAAAAGAGAGAGGGAGCTGGGGGAACGAGATGAGACAGGGTCAGGGTGCTTGCATCGGCAATTGGCCAAGGAAAGACGAGAAAAAAAATTGAGAAAAAAAATTCAAGCTCGTGCTTTGCAGAGTCAACAAAGATATTTTTCCCAAGATTTTTCTTGTATTTATTTACTTTTTTTCTTGTATCTTTATCCCTCCTCTATGTGCACCTAATTTCAACAAAAAGGCGCCGCCTGTCAACGGACCATAACGCCCCAATTGCTCCTTCCTCTCGCCAATTTCTTTTTTTTTTTTCCCTCTCTCGGCCCCCCGCTCAACCTCCGACCCGGCTTCCTCCTCCATCCTCCACCATCTTGGGCCGCTTCCGCTCCCTCCCCTCCACTTGTTCCGGTCTGGTTCGGGTCCCCAATTATTTTCTGTGAGCTTAGCTTCCCGCTGTTCACATTCTCTCTTATCCCTCCACACCCTCCCACCCCCTTTTACCGCCTTCTTTCCCTCCCCAACCCTCCTACGATCCTCATCCTCCTTCACCTCCATCTTGGTCTCGCTCTCTCTCTGTGCGTAGGCTACGGACCAGCAATTGGCTTTGTTTGTCCCTTTTATCGCCCGCTTTCTGTGGCCCAGGCCTCAACGCCTTGCCCCTCCTGCGCGTTTAGTCGCCCAGAAAACGTTGAAGCATTGTGTGCTGCCTCCGCCTCGGTGAACTTTTCGTCCGCCTCAGGACCTCACCCGCCCTAGCAACGTAAGTATCCCCCTCAGCCTCCTCTCCCGTCGTCATCTGTTGCCTCGGTTCAATCATGTGCCCTCCTGGTTGCCCTCAATGGCTCCGTCAAATATCTAGCCGTGCCCCAGACCGTCCATCTTGACCCCGGACTTACACCTGCGCTTAGACCAACCAGCTCAAAACGCACCAGACATTCAATGTGGTAGACGACATCGACGGGTCACCTCTCATCACTCCGAAACCATCATGGCTTCCTTCCTCCCGCGTCGCTTTCGCGGCGAGACTCAGGTCACCGAAAAGACGACGCCGTCCTGGGCCTCCAAGCGCCTCACTCCTATCGCCCAGTACCTCGCTCGACGCGCCTGTTCCCACCCCATACATACCGTCGTCCTTGTCGCCGTCCTTGCGAGCACCTCATACGTCGGCTTTCTTCAAGAAAACTTCTTCAACGTCGATGTTGACACCACCGCTGTGGGCAAGGCCGATTGGTCTTCTCTAGTCGAGGGTAGCCGCGTCCTGCGCGCCGGCCCAGAGACCGCCTGGAAGTGGAAGGGCGTTGAGCAAGATGTTGACGTTGCTGGTGCCGATGCCGACCACCTCGCTCTCCTGACCCTCGTGTTCCCCGACACTCTATCTACCGACTCGCCTAGCACTGCGCCTCGATCTCACCACGTTCCTGTTCCTCAGAACCTGTCCATCAGGCAACTCCCGTCTACCGAGAACCCCTTTACCACCTACTCCCAGGACAGCATCCTCGCCTACTCTCTCCCCTACGCCGAGGGCCCCGAGTTCCTTGCTGCCACCCAGGAGATTCCCAATGAGGATTCGGAGGAGACCGAGACGGAACATGGCCGCGAGAAGAAGACCTGGATCATGAAGGCTGCCAAGGTCAACACCCGTAACAGCATTGTTCAGTGGGCCAGCAACGCCTGGACCGAGTTCCTCGATCTTCTCAAGAACGCCGAGACCCTCGACATTGTTATTATGCTCCTGGGCTACATTGCCATGCACCTGACCTTTGTCTCACTCTTCCTCTCGATGCGTCGCATGGGTTCCAAGTTCTGGCTCGGTGTATGCACCATCTTCTCCTCGGTCTTTGCTTTCCTCTTCGGTCTGGCTGTTACCACCAAGCTGGGTGTCCCCATCAGCGTTATTCTGCTGTCTGAGGGTCTTCCCTTCCTGGTTGTCACTATTGGCTTCGAGAAGAACATTGTCCTGACCCGCGCCGTCATGTCTCATGCCATTGAGCACCGACGCACGCAGGCCAAGAGCTCCAAGTCTGGCAAGCGATCCCCCGAGCGCTCTATGCAAAACGTCATCCAGTACGCTGTCCAGGCAGCCATCAAGGACAAGGGTTTCGAGATTATGCTCGACTACGCCATCGAGATTGTCATTCTCGTCGTCGGTGCTGCCTCTGGCGTGCAGGGTGGTCTCCAGCACTTCTGCTTCCTTGCTGCCTGGATCTTATTCTTTGATTGCATCCTGCTCTTCACCTTCTACACTGCCATTCTCAGCATTAAGCTCGAGATCAACCGTATCAAGCGCCACGTCGACATGCGCATGGCTCTCGAGGACGATGGCGTCAGCCGTCGTGTTGCCGAGACCGTTGCCAAGAGCGAGGACTGGCCCCGTGTCAACGGCAACGCCAAGGACACTTCCCTCTTTGGTCGTGAGAGCAGCAGCATTCCCAAGTTCAAGGTCCTCATGGTCCTCGGCTTCCTCCTCGTCAACGCTGTCAACCTCGGCTCGATTCCCTTCCGCAACCCCAGCTCCCTGTCCAACATCCGTACCTGGGCTAGCAGCTTTGGCGGAGTGGCTTCGCCCATGTCCGTTGACCCTTTCAAGGTTGCCTCCAACGGCCTGGACGCCATCCTGGCTGACGCCAAGGCCAACAACCGACCCACCCTCGTCACTGTCCTCACCCCCATCAAGTACGAGCTCGAGTATCCTTCCATCCACTACGCCCTGGCGTCTTCTCTCAACGGAAGCGGCCCTGAGGTTGAGGAGGGATTCCACCCCTTCCAGCGATATGGCCTCGGCGGTCGCATGGTCGGCGGTCTGCTCAAGAGTCTGGAGGATCCAGTTCTCTCCAAGTGGATTGTCGTCGCCCTCGCTCTCAGTGTCGCTCTGAACGGCTACCTCTTCAACGTCGCTCGATGGGGTATCAAGGACCCCAATGACCCCGAACACCACATTGACCGAAACGAGCTCGCGCGCGCCCAGCAGTTCAACGACACCAGCTCGACCACCCTCCCTCTGGGCGAATACGTTCCTCCCACTCCCCAGCGCACCGAGCCCAGCACCCCCGCCGTTACCGACGATGAGGCCGACGGCCTGCACATGACCAAGGCTCGACCCGCCAACCTGCCCAAGCGAAGCAACGAGGAGCTCGAGAAGCTGTTGGCCGAGAAGCGAGTGCGCGAGATGAACGATGAAGAGGTTGTTTCTCTGTCAATGCGCGGCAAGATCCCTGGTTATGCTCTGGAAAAGACTCTGGGCGACTTTACACGTGCTGTCAAGATTCGACGTACCATCATCTCCCGAACCAAGGCCACGACCGACCTGACTCACACCCTCGAGCGATCCAAGCTACCTTACGAGAACTACAACTGGGAGCGCGTGTTTGGTGCTTGCTGCGAGAACGTCATTGGATACATGCCCCTTCCTGTCGGTGTTGCTGGACCTCTTGTAATTGATGGCCAGAGCTACTTTATCCCCATGGCTACCACTGAAGGTGTCTTGGTTGCCAGTGCCAGTCGAGGTTGCAAGGCCATCAACTCCGGTGGCGGCGCCATCACTGTTCTCACCGCCGACGGTATGACTCGTGGACCCTGTGTTGCTTTTGAGACTCTCGAGCGTGCTGGTGCTGCCAAGCTTTGGCTCGACTCTGAGGCCGGCCAGACCACGATGAAGAAGGCTTTCAACTCTACCAGCCGATTCGCCCGTCTCCAGTCGATGAAGACTGCGCTTGCTGGTACCAACCTGTTTATCCGATTCAAGACGACTACCGGTGACGCCATGGGTATGAACATGATTTCCAAGGGTGTCGAGCACGCTCTCAGTGTCATGTCTACGGATGGAGGCTTCGACGATATGCAGATTATCTCCGTGTCAGGCAACTACTGCACGGACAAGAAGCCCGCTGCTCTGAACTGGATTGACGGCCGAGGCAAGGGAGTTGTTGCTGAGGCCATCATCCCTGGTGAGGTTGTCCGCAGTGTTCTCAAGAGTGATGTCGACTCTCTGGTTGAGCTCAACGTGACCAAGAACTTGGTCGGTTCGGCCATGGCTGGTTCCGTCGGTGGATTCAACGCCCACGCTGCCAACATGGTGGCTGCCATCTTCCTTGCCACCGGTCAGGACCCTGCTCAGGTTGTTGAGAGTGCCAACTGTATCACCATCATGAAGAAGTAAGTGTTTTAGTCACATATCACCAGAATCATGCTAACCAACTGTCACAGCCTGAACGGAGCTCTCCAGATTTCCGTGTCCATGCCCTCGCTTGAGGTCGGAACCCTGGGTGGTGGTACCATTCTTGAGCCTCAGGGCTCCATGCTCGACATCCTCGGTGTCAGGGGATCTCACCCCACAAACCCTGGAGACAATGCCCGACGCCTGGCCCGCATCATCGCCGCGGCTGTGCTCGCTGGTGAACTGTCTCTGTGCAGTGCCCTCGCCGCTGGTCACCTGGTGCGAGCGCACATGCAGCACAACCGAAGTGCGGCCCCCTCTCGCAGCACGACTCCGGCTCCTCCCATGACGCCGATTTCCCTGGCCATGACCAACGCCCAGGAGCGTTCTGCCTCAACGACATCGATGAGCGCAGCCGCCATCCAGCGATCAAAGAGGTAAAGATGATGAAGTGTTTGACGGAGCATTTGGCGGGTTGGTGTCAAAATTCATAGATGTTGCTTGTAGGGCACATCGTCTTGGTTGGTGAAGGTCACAGCATGGAGTTTTCGCATTATGGGACATTCTGGAAAGGTCACGCATAGCGTACATATACATACACTACACGTAAAAGATATAACAACAACAACAGGTGGATTAAGTTCCGCTTTAAAAAATGCATTTTAATCCTCTTTTGTACTTGTCGATCTGGTGTTTAAGTGAATGTCTTTACTCTAGCAACAGCCTCGCCGTCCATGGATGTGAACTTGATGCCCTTCTTCTCCATCTCCCTCTTGGACTCTTCCCACGTGTCCTGCATGACAGGCCTTGTACCCTCTTCCACGATCCAAGTCCGATATCCCTCGTCAACAGCATGCTCCGCTGTAGCCTTGACGCAATAATCACCCGCCAGACCAACAACGTAAACATCAGTAACCTCCTGCTCGTGAAGCATGCCCGCCAACCCACTGTCACTCAACCGAAACGGATCATAAAAAGCACTATACATCTCTACCCTCTCATCCTGTCCCTTCTCAATAACGGCATGCACCCTCGAGACATCCAGCTCAGGGACCAGCTCCGCGCCCTCGGTACCCTGGACGCAGTGCGTCGGCCAGAGTGTCGTCTCGTATGTGCGCGAGGGATCGTGGGGGTGGGTGATGACGGTGGAGGATGTGTAGGGTTCCGCGGAGGGGTGGTTGGATGCGAAGGAGATGTGTGTTGGCGGGTGGAAGTCTTTTGTTGCGAGGATGAGGGGGAAGGGGAGGGAGGTTAGGATGTTGATTGGGGTGGCGATGGAGCGGCCTTCTGGGACCGGGAGGGAGCCGTTCTATAAGAGTTAGTCCTATGAATGTGAGGGTATTTTGAGAGAAGTGAGGAGCTCAATTGCGTGTTGAGAGTCGTATCACAGGTTCATGTCAAGATTGGGTTCGTGAGTCAAGGAAGTGGGATGTGAATAGAGATGCTCTCGTCATCGCCGGGCGGGCTTGAGTAAGATGCGCAATTTTGTCGCATCATCATCCCTCCGAGAAAATAAAAAATCACGGTTCGTGCAGTTGCAATTTCGGGTGAACGAGAGGGCTCCTTGGTCGACTTCAACTTCACCATCTCACCCAGGTAGCATGTGACAGAGACAAAAAGAGGCAACTCACTGGTGGGCAAAAATCCTCCTGAAAGTCCACAATAATGAGGGCCGGCTTGAATTGTTTCTCGTATGCCATTCTGAGGTTCTGTAGTGATGTTCTATAGGTGGGTTGGCTGCAGGCGATGATGGAGGGGCTGTTGGAGAGTTCAAGTTGAGGGTCTCGGGATAAGCCGATAAGCGACCCCGCCATGAGGCATCACGGGACAAGAGTAGCACAGCGAGTCAAGCACAATTCTAGGCTTTGTACTGAGTACAAGGTGACCAGCACCATGAACCAAGCAAGGTTCATTCAACCAAAAAGAAAAAGTAGAGACAAACAGCAAAAAAGATGAGTTATGTTATAGGAAAAGCCCGATGCGGGGGTCGAACCCGCAACCTTGAGATCGCGTACTCATCACCTGGCTTCAAGAGGGACACTCTTTATTTTACCAAGGTAATCTAAGAGTCTCACGCTCTACCGATTGAGCTAACCGGGCTCAATCTGTTTTTGAAAATTTTGCCTCAGAATGTAGTACATATTGGGTTGAATGGAAAGAATCTGCAAGTCAAAGTTTCTCTTCATGTGTGGGGCTGGGGCGTTGAGGTTTGGCTTGGTGGGTTTGGTGGGTTTTTTTGGTGGCGTGGCAGGGATACCCTTGTGTTTTTGGGTGTGATTATGTAATGGCAGGTGTCAGTTGAGCTACCCTGGACAAACATGTTGACTTCGGAGGTCATTCAATGAGGAGGAAACATGCAGCAATTGGCTTGTTAAGAATAATAGGTCGGGTCGTAGATCTCTTTATTTAGTCCCATTACGCGCTCGCATAAGCAAGTCACCAGATTGGTGCCTGCTTTTGCTTGTCAGCTTTGTCGTGCCCAGTCCTGCTCTCCTCATCTTTACCGGAAGAGGCGGAATGGCAAAATCTTGATTGACCCCAGTCAAGATATCGGCATGATATGACTTTACGAATTAATGTAGCTCGCTAAGTACTTTACTATCTCTCTCGTTGGCCTAGAAGCTCAGGCAGTCAGTCTACTCTAAGCGTGGGATGCGAAGGACACGAGTTCCATCTGTGATGAATCGCTCAAAGGCTTCGTTTAAAAGAGCAACACGGACCATACGGCGAAAGAGGCAAGCATCTCACTGAACAATAACACAAATGCCCCTTGTACCGTCCTCCCTTGCCACTATCCTATCCCTACGCCGCGTGAATGCCCAGCCCCTATCCACCCACTTCACATCACCTAACCGGGTACTTTACCCTGCCAGATCAATTCGAAATCTTACCCCAAGCAGAAAGACGCGCCATGATTTGTCTGCTCGAACTTCGTCAAAATCCGACCCGGTAAGCGCTAGCCTTAGCGAAGCGAGAGAGCATGGTCCGAAAAGCGCTTAACTATCCCAAGACCCTGGGTCAACTGCGGCTTCTTGTATCTACCGCTCGTTTAAATACAAGGTGTCGTCTCCCCCGCGGGTCTGTGGTTTCGTCATCTTTGTTATGGCGCCTTTACTGCTGGATCAGCTACCTAGCCTGACGAGCCCTCTGGGCATCGTCTTGGTGGTTTTGGTGACCATTGTGGTGCTTTACTTTGTCGAGAATCTCATTCATGTGCCGTATCCTCCGGGGATTCCGCTTATTCGTGAACCTGAGGGTGCTCGTCGGTTTAGTCTGCGGACGAGGTATGCCTACCTCACAGATTGCCAGGCACTCTTTCGCGAGGCATATCACGATGTTTGTCCAACCCTCGCCCAAACAAATCGACTCTACTAAGAATTTCTCTCAGTACATTAAAAAGGGAAAGCCCGTCGTCATCCCCGGCTTCGGCTTCCGAAAAGAAGTCATCCTCCCTCAAAGCTCCATGAAATGGGTCCTCTCCCAACCCGACGAAGTCCTCAACGTCACCAAAGCCTTTGCAGAGGTAAACCAGATCAGATGGAGTCTCGGACACGAAGAGATCGCCGTCGACGCGTGGCAGGGCATGCTCGTCAAGAGCGATCTGAACCGCGTGCTGGAGAATATTGTCAACGCCATGAACAATGAGCTCAAGACTGTGTTTGACGAGCAGTTTGGGAAGGATACTGAGAATTGGAGGGAGATTGATCTTAGGTCGACGATTCAGATTATTGTTGCGCAGGCTGCTAGTCGGTTTACTGTTGGACTGCCGTTGTGTAAGTTTTCTGCTTTGTTGATGTGGTGAGTTTGCTGACAGGATAAAGGCCGTAACAAAGATTACCTCAAGACATCTCTCAAGATTAACGACCTTCTCATTTTAAATGCTGGTCTCACTGGAGGCTTGCCTCTTGTCTTGCAGCCCATCGTCGGCACCCTTCTCAGCATCCCAACAGGCATACAATTCCGCAAACTTAAGAAGTGGTTCGTTCCTCTCTGGAAGGGACGCATGGAAGCCGACCCAAGTGTTCCCGAGCCCCAGGATCACCTACAGATGATGCTTCGATATGGCCAGCGCGAACGCCCAGATGAGATCAACGACATGGATGTTATGACAGGGCGTCTGATTGCTCATAACTTTGGTTCAATGCATCAGACACAGATCCAAGTCACCAACCTGATTCTCAACGTGCTTGGTTCTGACGCCGAGTTCAACACCATCGCCGTCTTGCGCGATGAGATCGACCGTATCCTCGGTCCCGACGAGGACGCTCAATGGACGAAGGCTCTTGTTAACCAGATGACCCGTGCCGATAGTCTTTGCCGTGAGACTCTCCGCCTGGGTGCTTTCGGAGGAAGAGCCAACTTTCGCAAGGTCATGACGTCTGATTTCACGACCGAAGATGGCATCCCACTTCCCAAGGGTCTTATGATTTCGTTCCTCGGTCAGCCAGCCCAGACGGACGAGGAAACCATGGAAGACCCCCTCAAGTTCGACCCTTTCCGCTTCTCCCGCATGCGC
The DNA here is from genome assembly GCA_027886155.1 of Fusarium paranaense. Lineage (NCBI taxonomy): Eukaryota > Fungi > Ascomycota > Sordariomycetes > Hypocreales > Nectriaceae > Fusarium > Fusarium paranaense. Next base: position 126,964 of record RZGL01000063.1, read on the forward strand.
GAACTTGCTGTCAGCCGTGATGAAAAGGTGCCTCTTGTGAGCATGGTGTCAACGTCGCCCGAGTTTCTCCCCTTCGGACATGGAAAACACGCTTGCCCTGGTCGGTTCTTGATTGATTTCGAGCTCAAGATGATTCTTGCGTATATGTTAAGGAATTATGATATTGCGTTCCCGAAAGAGTATGAGGGCAAGAGGCCGCCGAATGTCTGGATGGCTGAGGCCGTGTTACCGCCAGAGGGCGTTAGGATCAGGATCAGAAGAAGGACGAGGCAGCCTAGTAATTAGAAATATAGACTATGCTAGAGAGATATATGAATGGCCTGGCTAGTTAATCGACTTCATCTTATTATCTAGCCTTCATATGTGGTATAATTAATTTTACCATTTTTCTTCTGAGTCTTGCAAGATCTAACCTCTGCCGAAGTAGATAGGTTGAAGCAGGCTGTATTTTATGCACGTATCTTTGAGCTCGGGGTCGTCTAACCCTGGCAGAGTATAAACACGTAGAAACACGTAGATGAGATGGGATGTCTTCCAAGGTGATTAAACACGCACATAGCATTATTATCAAACTTTCATAATATTTTTAAAAATACTTATTAGTCACAATAAAAAAAAACTCAGTCATTGACGCCTGCCAACATTAAACCCAACGCTGTAAAATACCGTACCCGCATAGCATTATCCCCGTCATTATCATCCTCTCCCAACCGAGATGGTGACATGCTGTCTGAACAGCTTTAGTCCGTATTAGGTTCCTCAAATCAACTTGACAAATGCCATCCTTGGGACTGTTTCTATTTCTCGGCATCTCGGTTCTGCATGTTGTTTCGTCAACCTTCTGCCGTTTCCCGTTGCAAACTTGGTGTACGTCAAGGTATCCATGACCCTACCCAACTTCTCGACCGCCGCTCTCTGTCTCGATTCAAACTGAAAGCCGGATTTGATAAGTACGTGACCGCTTGCCGGATTCCCCTCAAAGACTACGGCTTCCAGCCGCAGCAAGTGCTTAAAGTTTCCAAAGGCCCAGTTGGAGAAGGCAGTGACCACTTCTGTTGCGATGCCTTGATGCCAATAGTCTTCACATAACCAGTAGCCAATCTCCATGGTACGGTAGTGGATGTCGTCTCGCGGTTTGAGGCCGATGCCGCCGATGACGGCTAAGCCGTCCAGCCGGCAGATCGCAAAGTCGCGAATAGGGGATGGGACATTGGCGATGGAGATCCATTTCTTGGCATCTTCGACAGTGTATGGCTGCGGGAATGCGTTGGTCATCCATCGCGCTACTCGTGGGTTGTTTGCCGTTTTGGCGAGAGACTCAACGTCTCCTTCATTGTAAGCTCGCACCAGGCAGCTGTTGAGCTGAAGAATGGGTTTTGAGGACATTTTGGGCGTTGTAATTGCAGATATCCGCGTTGGTAGAGATGAGAGGTGCCGTGCCAGTTGCATGTACTTGTCTTGGGGCTTTATACCGAATACGCGACCGGCTGACTCATGTTTGAGCTCCGATTGCTGCTCCGGTGGCGGTGGGCGTATGACAGGAAATCAGTGGAACACACCTATTACTGACCAAGCAGATGGCGCGGGGGACGAATTGTGGTGTGACAAAAGCAGTCATTGCTTCCGATGACAGTTTCAGGCAGATTAAAGAGAGAAACAATGATACCTTGAAGGGAGGCTATCTCAATGACTGCCAGTCGCGTCATGTGGTCACAACGTTGGGAGCATATCGATCATTTAACCGCACTGTGGTCAAGCCGCCTTAATGAGTGAGCGCCAATGCCCTTCTGACTAAGGGTGTTTGCATTAGATAGCGTAGTGTCATGGAGGACCGGTATGAGCGAGCGAGATCTTGCCATCCCCTTAAGTGGAGAGCTGCAGAGTTCTTCAAGGACGTAAAGGTGAAGATGCAGCGCCTAACTAACACTTTGAGGCAATATTTCCATATGTCTAGCCGAGTATGAAGGAAGAGAGGAAAGTTTAGGTCTTGCCAGGGGAGGGAGACCTGGTTGAATGCCTAGGCTGCCTACTATAGGGGTAAGCCTTGAGAGACTTGTACCTGACCGCTGGCACCCCAAAGGGGCGACAGACCAATACTGAGATTTGCATGACATAATGAAGAATGTGGTTATCAACATATGAGAGCGGTAAAACCCAATACCTTAAAACGCCAGTAGGTAAACACCAAGGTGGCTCTGGAGACGTCGTTGAAGCAAAGCAACCTCAAAGCAGGTATTACAACTTTCTCCTGGGACCATTGTTAACCCAGTGGAAATAGAAATAATAATTGAAGCTGACACTGTAAGTGGTTTACGTTTAGAACGGTTTACTTGAGGTCAATTTATTCTTCCTGGTAATCTGCCTCATATCTATCTGTTGATATTTAGGACCCGCAACACCGATAACTCTCAACTCAAGCGCTCAAAATAGTGCATGTCATGCTGTTTAACTCTGTTGACTTTATCTTACCAAGTACCCTATCTGAATGACTATTGAGGAACTCTCTGCTCGACTACAGAAGGGCCTGTAGCCTTTACGCTTGGCAAAGCAGGCTCAACAGTCTCAACAGGGGCCGCCAATATTGCACGAGCAGATAGTCTCTTCTTTCTCAAAAAGCTAACAAGTAGAGCAATTTTTAGCCAGTGATCAATACAAGATATCAAGAATGATCGGTGTGACTTCATGGTTGTCGGTCGGGAAATAAGGCGAAATTCAGTTCACTTACAAAACGGTAGCAAAACCTCCCAACAGAAGAGGCACTCCAAGCCCCACACTCACGCCTATAATGACGCTATTGGATACTCCGCCAGTACTTTGGTTCGAGATGCCAACGTCGTCATCGGGTGCGCCAGTTTCAGTCGAAGATGGGACGAAAGACTTTGGAGCACCTGAGGTTGCGGCCAACTTGTTCGCACCATCTCCGAATGGGATCACGCTTGCCACAGTATTACGAACCGAGTCGGGAAACTTGGCTTCGCTGTCGGTCGGAATAACTGTAACATGGGTTCGGGTAGTCGTGTACTTGGACGTTTTCTGAAGCGACACGGGGCAATTGGTTAGGTCTTCTAGACACGCGACAACGACAAAGGTCTCCTTGGTAGAAATCGTTGTCGTCTCCATGCCAGATTGATCTTCGTCTTCATCTCTGGCTTCAAGTGCGGCGGATGTTATGATAGCTTCAGCGGCCGAAGGTGTGCTGCGACTTCGTTGGATTGCACAAACCTCTGCCAACGTGGTGTAGAAGATGGGAGTCTCAGTTTCGAGCACTGGCCCCCAAGTGGCGTTCTGAATGGCAACTGAAGCTCCTCCTGCAAGCCCAACAGCTAGCTGATATCCTTCCTCAACATGAAGGCGGCAGTCGTCGTCTTCGTCCATGGAAAGGGTGACATTAGTGATGAACTCGGCGATATTGGCATATAGACCCATTTCAACGCCCGCACCAACCTTTGCCACGTCCTTTCCAAGAATAGTCAAGTCGTTTGATCCTACCTCAAAGCCTACTTGTACCCCTACACATAGGATAGCCTTGAACACGACACCGGCGCTCTCGACCGTGACTGGTAGAAACTCGAACTCGCCACCATTGCTGTTGAGTGCTCTGTCAGCTCAGGCTACTGCATGCTCGCAGAGTCCAGACTTACTGGGCTATACTCGCAATCTCCTCAGAGAAGATGCCGAGCTCAAACACAACGCCATCATCCAGCCTGAGATGGAACCCACTGCTGATATTGATCTCCCCTTCCACGGACAGGATGAGGTCAACGGTGAAGATGACACCCACTTCCAGGTTGTCGCTAACCGCAAAGCCCACAGGTGTAGTGGAGGTGTACAGATTGAGGGTATAGGTGGCCCCGGCCGAAAGAACCGTGTCGATCAGCATGTACATTTCCAAACCATCAAACTGGAACTGGAGCCGGAACTCTGGGATTTCCGGAAGGTCAATGTTGAAGTTGACATCCATTGGTGGTAGGTCGAAATCGTCCAAGTCCACTCCATCATCCAGCTTCGTTACCACCCCGTCAACATATTCCTCCACGTAATCGGTTACTTGGGTCGCCAGGCTACGGACTTCGCTCTCGACCTGGTTAGTGAAATTTTCGAATGCGTTGCTAATATTGAAGTCGCCATCATAAATGAACTTTGTTGTGGCAGTTCCTTTGATGTAGCATGTCGCACAAGTAATTTCGATGCCTGCTGAAACTGAAGAATTTGAGCCCACATTTTGCTCGCTATATGAATAGTATCGTGGTTAAAGTCTGATGCATGAGAGAGAAATGGGGGAACTATGGGCGCACATTGTAAAGGCAAGGAGTGTAGCATCTTCCCAACTTTTATCCAAGGATATGCTCTTCTCCGTAGTGTCTCTTTGGTGTAAACCAGAGCCGGCAAAGGCTCTTCGCATGGCTTTCCATGTGTCGTATCCGGAAGACCCGGGCAGGCTGCGGGTACGAAGGAACGCGGAGCGTCCTGAGACGAGGAGAGTTTGAGTCGACCAAACAAGAGCAAGAAACAGAATGTTGGGCAACATTGTGTCGGGAATCTGGTGAGGGCTATTCAGAAAATGAGGAAGCAAGACAAGAAGAGGCGAGAGGGGATCTGGCAAGATTTATGCCAGTTCAGTAGCCGATTGACCCTCATTCGCAATTCTGCATTTTTGTTCTAGGATATGCATGTTGGTTCCATGTTCTGCATGTTAGCTCCAAGCTTGAGGGGCAGGCAGGGGTGCGACGGGGGATTTGTGCCTCAGAGCCTGGGGCTGAAGGCTTTTCTTTGACCAGTTGGGGTAAAGCTGGGAAGTTAATGTTGCAGTAATGTCACATCGGCACAAGATGCCATGTCTGTCTCAGAAAAGACCGTGTCTCATTAAAGGAATGGGTCGTCAAGGGTGAAAACGCCGGGGCAATGCCTCTCGGTGGGAGGAGTAGTTGAATCCGCGATAACGCCCCGATCAGGGTCAAGCAGTAGCGCGGAGAGTATACAATGATATAGGCTTTAAGCAGCGTTACTTGGCTGCAAGGTATACGCGCTTGCATGCCCCCTTATCCGCAATACTTCTATTTACTCAGTGTGGAATTGCATTTCTCTGGCATAGCGACTCCGTCTCAACACGGGCGTTATGGTATAGAGCGCCTATGGTTACCTTAAAGCACAAAAAACGTTAGTTAAAAGAGCCTTATTCTTTTAAAAATAAGGGTATTACCTCATAAGGTAATATAATAGCGCATAGCCCCTTTAGTGGAAGTATTTTAATTAATTAAAGTAACGTATATGATAAGCGAGTGTCACAGACAAGCGAGTGTCACAAAAATCCTAACCCTCCTTAGGAATATTATAATAAAAACACCACAAATCATCTAATTAATTAAAACTACTCACTATACTCTTCCCCAGACGTCTCAATCACTACCTGACAGGTCCTTGCATTATGCCCGGGCTTGCCGTAAACACTACAGCGCCGAACACCCGGTCCGACTGACCTCCCTCGACCACCACTCCTCGACGATTCGGCCGCTACCTGCGCATCCATATCCATTTGATCAATTGCTTGCCTTCCTTCCTCTACCGTCATTACCCCTCTTTTCTGCAGTCTAGTCCTTTTTGCCCTCCGGCGCCGGCTTAGTATCTCATTTGCCTGTCGAAGGTCTTGGACCTCTGCCCTCATGAGAGCCATCTCATGCATAACTGCCTTTGTTCCCTTTGCAAGAGACTTTAATGCTTCAAGAATTGACTCTAGAGAGCTGCTTTGGTGCCTTCTAATCCGTCTTTCAAGGTATTCAGACTGAGATTGGGCCTCAAGCACAGTCTTTGGGGTCTTTGAAGCCCAAGGGGTCGACGGTTCAGCTGCCTCCTCAACCGGCGTTGGCGTCCGCAGCTGAACATCAAGCTTTGAGACCACAGTTTCTGGGTCAAGAGGAACAAGGCCAGCTCCTTTAAAAGCCCCCCTGATATTTCTTTCCGTCATAGT
>RZGL01000063.1:132980-193576 GCA_027886155.1 Fusarium paranaense
AGACCACAGTTTCTGGGTCAAGAGGAACAAGGCCAGCTCCTTTAAAAGCCCCCCTGATATTTCTTTCCGTCATAGTGGCCTCGTGTGCGGCGTGGAAGGCCGGAAAGAACTCGGTCTTTGAAACGTGGGTTACAGAGCGTCTGATCAATCGCTCTATTTCTCGACCATAAGCTCGCTTTAGCACGCTAAAGCATCCGACATCAAGGGGCTGGAGTAGATGAGACGAATGAGGTGGCATACAAAGCCGGATGATCTTCTTCTCCTCACAATATCTCTCGAATTCAATAGAGTGGTGACTTTCGTGGCTATCGAGGATCAAGAGACGATAAGAACTAATTGATCGATTGGCTGTGCACCGGTCAAAGTGCTTAAGCCACTCGAGACCGGTCTCGTTATCGGTCCAGCCATTTTGGGTCATCGCAATAGCCCAATCGCCCGGGAGGTTGCTTTCTCGGTACCAGTTAGCGAGGTGATATTGGCCCGCACCGATGATAAACGGCTGGATCGCCTAGCCTTCCGCATTAATCGCTTGAATGACCGTAATCCATTCCCGGTTTCCAGGCTGCACTGATTTTGGCTTTGAACGCCTTTCTGCACCTGTGATAACCATTCCGCTCGCAATCATGCCCATAAGAAAGCCAGTCTCATCAAAGTTATAGATATCATTTAATCGGATGCCATACTTCGCGATTGTGTTCGCCACAAGCCGAAACCAATCGCGGATAATGGCTGGGTCTTCGCATTTAGCTCTCTGGTAATCATATTTACGAAAGAAACGCGTCTTAAGGTCTGGGTGCCGCTTGACGAAGTTATGAGCCCAACGCGTGCCAACTGGTAGCGCGTCGCGGTTAGTAAGTAATTGATCAGCCATTTCTTTTACACCACGTAGCCGTGGGGGGAATCCTCGCGAATCTAGGTCAAGAATAAAGTAAACAAGGATATCTTCTTCTAGATCAGATAGCTTACGTGAATTAGGGATAGTATCGCGTCGAGACTGGATGCCTTGCTGCCGGCGATGTAAGGTACGATAGTGAACTGTGTACATCATTGCGGCGCGTCGGATACTTAGTTTTGGGTTATTTTAGAGGGTTTAAAGAGCTAGAAGGATTCTAGCCTCAGTATTAGGCCCTGACATGCTTGGTGGTTAAGAATCAATTGATCAAATGAAGAAGATGTAAGGTGAGGGATTTTTGTGACACTCGCTTGTCTATGACACTCGCTTATCATATACGTTATGCTTTTGTTTTATATACCTCTTATTTAGGCACATACTATTAATAGCGCTTAAATACTCTTATAAATAGCTTTAATAAAGAAAATTACTTAAAATAAATAATTTATATAAAAAAAAATTACTTATTAAATATATTTTTAAATATATATAAAAGAATTTATTATATTAGACTTATTTTTTATTTATATAAATTATCATATTAAGTATATAAATTAAAGTCTTTAAAGATAAAAGGGCTTTTATAAGTATAGCTTCTTTTTTTTTCCTTTTAATATTATTACTTTAAAATACTATTTTTATTTTATAAAAACCTCTTTAAGCGCTATATTAATTTATTAATAATTGTTTTATATGTAAATGTTTATTATTATTATATCTTAGTGCTTTAATTATATAAGTTTATTACTTTATATATATTACTTTTATTAACTTTATAATATAACTTTAATATATTATTTTACTTTTAAGTAATTTCTTTATTTCTTTTTTTTAATTATCTTCTATTTATATTTTAATTATTATCTTTTAAATTATTAACTGCATCCTTTAACTATAGCCTATCCTTTATAAAGCGGGTATGGTATCTATCCGCCGTGGCCATCGCCCTTCTGCCTTTCTAGCTGGCACACCAGGGATTTTCAAGCTCCGAAGAAAATCCTTGGCACCTTAAACAGACCGCGCTGTCATCAGAGGCCGCTTCTTCCGAGCACTGTTCCTCTTCTCTGGCCAGACGACCTTGGACTCGTCATCCTGACTCCACCAACCAGATCCTCCTTGCTTCCAGATCTCGCTTCGGCGTGTTCTCAACGCCTGTAGTTGATTATTTTCCAGCTCTCGATAAGCCTCCAGCGGATCCGTAGGTGCCGTCAACTTGGCTAGGCCGTCTTGTGTCAACGCACCCAGCTTCTCCAGTCTCGCCTCATCCCAGAACACGTACCCCCACCGCTGATAGCTTTGAAACTCTAGGGTGCTTATCTCTTGTGCCTTTTTGTCTGGTGACAGTTTTGATATGGGCAAATTGGTGATCAGAGTAGCCTCAGTCCACTCTAGCTGCTCGTAGAGAAAGCCTGACGCGCCGACGGGCTCATCTTCGCGGTTGTCGCCGCGATGAAGGATGCGATGACGCTCGCAATATGTTTCAGTCTGGGCAAGGGCATGAAGCGTCTCCAAGCCCCGGCTCAGAACACGCTGGGCTAGCAGGGAGCTCTCGTCGGTGATGAGGTTCACTCCGAAGTAACCCCAAGAGGCGTCGTGCTGTACGAGGTCGTTGAATGCTGCAAGAGATTTTAGCACGTCTGCCGGACGCGCGGGCCTCTGATGATAGAGCTAACGATAGAGCGAAGATGTGAGGATTGTGGATGCTAAGCTTACCAGGCGCAACCGAGTGTGTGAAGAGATGATTGAGGCAACTGAGCTGCTCAAGCTCAAACTTGGGGAGTTTAGAGAACCACGAATCCCAAAACCTGTCGTCGTTCAACGAGGAGAGTCTGTAGAGGCTGCAGCATATCTCAAATTGGTACAACGAGCGTTCGAAACGATGCAACTCGGCAGTTGATGGTGTTGGCAGCGACCTTTCGGTGTTTTATCGGCAACACTAAGTCGTGATTGCTATCAGGCATCTGGAAGGGAGGGCGGCTGAGGAGCTGACGGGATAACTCCCGAGAAAAGTAGCCGACATGGGTGTAGAGGTTGTAGGCGCGTAGTGCGTCGGCCAGCGACCATTCTAATGGAGAAGAGGTTGTGTCTCTGACAGCGAGCTTTTCCGTGACGAATGTAGAGAGTGCAAGAGGGTCCCGGGCTGGCAGTCGAGAGGGAGCTAGTGCAACGATGGCCTCACGCTGGACTTGGGGGTGGATGTGGCGTGACAGCACAGCTGTGGTGGTGGCCTTCTCAGTGACGGTGAAGGCCTTGAAAAAGGCGGAGCACGACAATGCCAGTGATCGGAGAGAAGGGGGGTCGGGGCTCAGAAAGAGAATGTGTTAGTGAATCTCCATAGGAAGACTCTCGATTTCGGCCATAATGCAAGCCGTGCTCAGGGCGTATCCAAATTAGTACCTGGAAGTAAGACGGAGGTGAATACGAGCAAGCGGGTCGGCCGACATGTTGAGGCCAGGCGAGATAATAGGAAATGGTCCTAGAGGGAGGATCTATTCAGTTGTCGTGGTGGGTTGACGTGGCTATCTTCCTCCTTTGGGAGTTTTGAATGGCGTGAGACGGGCTGACTAACATATAGAGTATTATTACCCCGCTTCACAGCTGAATGATGCCAAGGTAGCCTGCTTCGAGGGACAACCTGGGGGGCTGAAAGGTGGTTGGTGGTTGGCCCGGAATGGAATATCAAACACGACAATCCCACGTGCATCAATGCCCGAGGCTGACTTTGTAGCACGATAGGTATGCATATGCGTAAGCACCATCTTGAAGGATGGGTCTTGAACGGAAACAACATCCCAGTAACTGGCATAGTTTGTGCTGCATGCCTTAAACGACAACTCGTCAATAAACTTGCATCTGAGGCCAACCAGAGCGAGGGAGTATGCTTGGAAAGACGCAGACCTATGACGGTATCCTCATGTCCGCGGGCAATATTGAGCCTTTCCGGTTTGATTTTATCTTCCTCTTCCACCCATCAGTACTTGACTTGACTTGACTTGATAGTCGGGGGGAAGAGAGTGTACGGTGGACATCTTGTCAGTGCATTGAGCGTTGGTGAAGAGGGTGAAGCGATGAGCCAAAGTTTGGAGCGGGCGAGGATTTTACATACGCAAAGTCGAGCAGATCAAGTTAGCGGATGCCCGGTGAGTTGTCTGTCTCGTCAAGATGGATATATTAAAGAGGTAGTTACTATGTTGCGACACGTAATCATATCATGTCATTGGTCTGTAAGAAAAATCTACAGTCGTTGCGTTTCGTGAGCCCGGCGATCATCAGTCTTGGACTAGATGATTTCGAGATACTGCACGCAATGATCCGCAGTGACGATCTACCTCCCTTAGAGTGGGAACAAGACATCGTAAAGACCTTCGATCCTAAACAATCTTAAACGACGGCCTCCCTAGCTAAAAGAAACGCAGATGCGTGCATATTCAGAGACCAAACTGTTTCAGATCCACCGTTGGGTGTGTCTTCTTGCAATGCCGCCTAAAATTGTCCTTCCTGAAATCTGGTTTATCATATCTCTTACAACCCTTCACCGTACAAACCCAATAGGTCCGACCATATTCATGTGTGGTTTCGACGTGACGTTTCAGGCCGCTGTTGCTAGCGAAACTCGTGTTGCAAACATCACAACAGTGGCGAGAAGTGCTGTCGCGCTGAGACACTCGTGTTGTTTCGACGGAGGTCGGGCCTAAGGACTGCTGCTGAATCTCATCCCAAGGGTGGGCAGAATCTGGTACGGGGGAGTGAGGAAGGTTATGGAGATCAAAGTGGCCGTAGCCTGAGGAACCGTCTTGTTGGGCATGAGACGAGACTCCTAATCCTGAATGGACGCCGTCGGCACTCTCATTTGCTGACAAAAACGAGGAACTATTGGGGGGTGGGACACTTTCGCATGCGCTACAAGTCTCGCAAGCGTCGCCTCCCACACAACCACTGAAGTAGGAATACTCGAAGTGCTCTGATGAGGGTGCTGAAAGATCGTAGCCGTCCGAATGGTAAAAGGAGGCGTGTTGTCTGAATGCTTCACACGGCTCGTCGCCTGACAAGGGTCCGGCGGGGCAGGCCTCCTGCTAAACGCGCGGGAGACCCGACTTTTATGGTTTGGTTTGGAAAAAAGAAGTTGGAAACGGTCCAGTCCTGGGCCACTTCGAAAGAAGCTTTGCCCAGGACCGTTTATGGAGGATGAAGTGTATGAGGACGGGGCGAAGGAGGTCGGGTTGCTAGGAGCTTGAAAATCTTCATGCCAGTGAGACATCCACCGGCTTTAAATCTACCTTTATCTTCACAACTCCTTCGCCCGGTTGATCAAGCGCAAGATTGTGTCGGGGCCAACTGCCCGCTTCCTGCACGTTCGATGAGGCTGTGCCTAACGTGGTTGTCCAATGACTATGGTGATGCTGTAGTGTGGGGATTCGTAGCAAAAGCAGCCTCAAAACTGACCAATAAGAGAAGATGAAATGCCTAATGCAAGCCTCACCGAGCTGACCGCAGAACAAGAGCATGTTCCTCACAGCCCATGAATCGTCTCATGTGGAGCTTGATGTGTACGCAGCCTCAAAACTGGCCAATTGGAAGGGAACCACGCATGCGCGCCTCACGACGAACCAATCGCAGATAGTATCATAGCATCGCAAACGCGCTCGGTTTCTTTCAATCCGACCAAATTGTATTGGCCATTTTACTCGTGACCGAGACTCTCGCACAATCATGCATATGACAGGCTGGCAATAACTTTCTGGGCGTTGAGGGCCTCAAAAAGAGCCAACCGCAAGCCAAGCCACGTATCAATACGGAGATATCACCACCGGCGAACTGCGGGTTCTTTGTTTCTGGGAGTAACATGTAGCATCGCGAGTGACTCCTTCACTTATAAAAGGGATGGACGGACTCGAACTTTTGGACTTCAGACTTTCTACAATCATCTTCTATTTTCACACTGATTTCTCGACCAAGATCACATCACTCTACCCACAACTTCTAAACATGAACGTCAGCCGTAACATCAGCATCTTGTCGGACCCGGCATTGCTTGAAAAGGTCGACAAGCTCCGCGACTTGAACATTGGTCAACATGTGCCTCTCCCTCAGGTAAGATCAGAAGACCGATATCTTGCATGATTCAGCATGAGCTCACACATAATATAGCTTGTTGTAGTCGGAGATCAAAGCTCTGGCAAATCCTCCGTGCTGGAAAGCCTCACCGGAATTCCGTTTCCTAAGAACCAAAACCTTTGCACTCGTCACGCAACACAGATCACGTCTCGGCGCGATAACCAGGATCGTGTCATCATACGCATCATTCCTGGGCCAAATGCATCAGACGAGCATAGGAAGCATGTGACGACATTTCAGGTGCCGGAGCTTTCAGGTTTGGAGTTCCGGCAACAATTCGCGGGCATTCTGCAAAAGGTTTGTGAGCATTGAATATCGTTGATCAACTCCAATGGCTCACGAAAGACTAGGCGAATGAAAGAATGGGTCTGCGAGCCGATGTCTCAGTCGGGAATGGCTCTGTGTTCAGCGAAGACGTCCTCAAGATTGAGGTATATGGGCCTTACGAGGACTATCTCACCATCATTGATGTTCCGGGAATCTTCCGCACCACTACCCAAGGAACCACTAAAGACGACATGATCATGGTGAAGGACCTCGTCACGAAGTATATCAAAGACGAACGAACCATCATCTTGGCGGTGTTGCCGAGTAATGTCGACATTGCCACGCAAGAGATCTTGGAGATTGCCGAAGATTACGACAAGAATGGTGAGCGTACTCTCGGAGTGCTCACTAAGCCCGACCTAGTACTTGAATCTAGTGCACAGGCTGCCGTCTGTGACCTTGTTCAAGGTCAGAAACGCCCGCTCACTCTTGGCTACTTTCTTGTCCGCAACCGTGGATCGGATGACGCCTCAAAGGAGCAGTCAGAGCTTGATCAGATGTTCCGAAACCAGCCATGGGCTGATCTTCCACGGGATCGAGTAGGCATCCCAGCCCTCAAAGAGCAGCTTGCTTCGCTCTTGGTCGACATTACCCAGCGAGAGTATCCTAAGCTGCTCCAAGATGTCGGCAGTCAGATTAAAGAGTGCAAGAAGGAACTGGACAGCCTTGGGCCTCCCCGTCAGGATGAGCGCGAGCAACGCAGATTTCTCTGCAACATTGCTGGAACTTTTCAGAGTCGTGCCAGGGCAGCGTTGGCGGCCGATTATAACGCAGATCCTGTTTTCGATCAAGACGCTCTTCGTCTCATCACGCACGTGGTTAACATCACTGATGTTTTCAGCGCCGATTTTCAACAGCGTGCCCATTCACGACACTTTCAGAGTCTTGAGCTGCTCCCACCATCTGACGACGATTGTGATGGGACTTCAGTCGAGCTGATGATAGATAACTTGCGAGAGCTACTTCATCATGCAAAACTGGACGATGTTGCGCCAGCAGAGCTTGCCGAACTCGGCGACGTCATTGAGCTTCCGCGGGAAACACCAATGCCGCATGACGATGTCACTTCATGGATCAGTAACATCTACTTGCAGAATAGGGGGCCTGACATTGGCACCTTCAACGCAAACTTGGTTGCTACGGCTTTTGCAGAGCAGTCGCGTAAGTGGGCCGAAATGACCAAGACCTATATGAGCAGAGTAATCCTCGCCGTCCATCGCTTTATCGCCGCCACAATTCGTTCCGTCTGTCAGGAAGAGCAAGCGCGTTCCCAGTTGTGGTCCGCAATCCTTGACAGCCTAGTCGAACGCTACAGGATGGCAATGGACCAAGCGATGCTATTGGTCGAAGTCGAACAGCATAAGAAACCTTACACCCTCAACCCACAGTTCGCCGAAGCTCGGTCGAAGGCTCGGGGCCACCGAATCACTGAGTTGCTGCGTCCTAAGGCAAAAAAAGATACCAAGCAGTGGGGAGAGCTCCAGTATTTGGTCAATCTGGACGACATTGCAAAAGCCGCTGAAGGCCAGAGCAATATGGAGCAATTGCAGGAAGATATCCATGACATTCTTCGCGCTTACTACAGACTGGCGCTTGACCGGTTCATCGACAATGTCTTTCAACTCGCTGTTGACTACTCCCTGTTGCATGGCCCTTCCAGCCCTCTGAAAGTGTTCACTCAAGAGTGGGTGATCAATTTGGAGCCCGAGCAGCTGGAACGGATCGTTGGCGAGACCAAATCTGCCAAGAAGCGTCGCTCGAGACTTGCGAAGAAGATCGAGGATTTGTCTAGCGCTTTGAGGATCCTCAAAAGCTAGCTGTCTGTCCGTTCTTTTTCCGTGTGTGGTATCAAGTCTCGCAGGTGTGGTGGCAAGGGTCACGAATTTGTCAAGGGCAAGGATTACAACCATCGTGAATAGCTTCACGGTCAGCGTGAACGCTACACCATAGGTAGCACCCGGCAACAGCTTGCGCCCTTTGAGGCCGGCAGACTGAATATAGGTATAGGAAACCAACTCTCGTCGCTCCTTTAGATAGAAAACTAAGCTCTTATTTAATCTTCATGGCCCATCAGGACCTGTGGCAGACTTGAGGGGATACCATTTGAGCCCTATCCGTTTGGGTGACTGAACTTCCGGATAACGATCAGCTGCAGGGCGAAGGCTACCATCTTCTGTAACGTATCCTCTTCCTGGTATGGATATCAGACAGAAGCGCACTCTTCAGTTCAACCTCGCATCAGCTTGCTCATCGATGTGGAAATCATCTCTATGATCAGTAACGCTGCAAAACTCAGGTACTGCATTGCCTCTTGAAGATGAGGTTCAGCGTATCGGGGGGCACACCATCGCGAAAACCGCTACAGGTAACCACCATCATATACTCGTGTCCATCTCGTCCGCCTCGTCCGTCCCGACCCACGACATGGAACTTCGACAGTCGCGGTACAAGTGCGCCGGCACAGGGGAGACATTTGACGTCCCCGGATTCGCGTACTCCCTCTCCTCGCCGTGGTAACTACCCACAATGGGGAGATTGCCACGGTGCTTGACAAGCCGGTCAACCAGGTGTTCACTGATCTGGTTGCCGATAGAGTTCTTGTCGCGACACACAAAGATCAAAAAGTCGAGGGCACCACGACCGATGGCTGCTCGTTCGTTGGCCCGGGAGATGTCTTCGGCCCTCGCGAGACGCTGCTCAACTTCCTCATCTTGCCGGACAAAGGCTATAGATGGGGGCTGCTCGGTGTTGGCAGCCTCGTCATCCTTGTGGGCCAACATCTTGCGGTACTTGTTCTCGATCATTTGCCTGGCCTTGTAGCGTTCCACCCGTGAATCATTCTCGGGGGCATGCTCTGGCCTGTTCGGAGGCAGTGTGCCTTGCCGAAGTGGACAGACTTGATCTTCTTCTCCTTGACAAGCCTTAGCATCCTTCCGGTTCTGGAGGCATTGTCCCCGTCAAACGAGTGACAAATGCTGTCAGTGTCACTGTCGTCATCAGATGACGAGGAATCACTGACGCTCTCTCCAGAATCCAAGTCGTCACAAAAGTTGACGGGAGCCACCTTCTTGAGACACGGCTTGACCGGTGTCCTTGTCCGATGCTTGGGCTTTCGAGGGGGAAGCACCGGACGGTCAAAGTCGTAGGTCTTGTCGGATGGGGACTTGAGATCTCCCCACGAATTCAAATTCAGGAGGATACCCTCTAGACGAAAGACCTCACGATTCTTCTTGACGACAGACCTAGGAGAACACCCGCAAGCGCTGTGATGATGCTCAAGGGGCTTAGCGAGGGGAGGTTTGGGAATCTCCTCCGCTCTGACCAATCGCCGAAGTGCCTTTTTCTTCTCGTAGTCCACAACAAAACTACATTCCGGTCTGCGGCCTCGGCCCATACCAAGGATCCCACGGGGACGCGACGTGTGCTTGGAATTTGGGTGGGATGTCGAGCGGACTTATCCCACCACCGAAAGAAAAGAGGACGTGTTGGAGTCGGATTTGGAGTTGGTCATGGGGGGGTTGACCTGTGCCCCCGGCGAGAAAAAGCTGAAGGCGTGAGAGTCGACCATGGGTACGTCGACGGAAGTGTTGTGGGAGATGGCGAGTTGAGCATGTCCGAAGACGGCGGAGTGTTGGCTAAAAGCCGAGTTGTAGCCTTCTGAGTTCATCTTCCTGGCTTGACTGCCGAATGGTCGTGCAGTGGTATCGGGAAGAGTGGGAGTGTCGGAGAGATTGTTGAGCCAAGCCGTGATGTGGTTTGGCTGACGAGTGACTCGATTCTTTTCTTTCTGAATGTATTTTGTGACCCAGGAGCAGCCACAAGAGGGAGAGTGGATATGGGCCATGAAGGGTAGAGTGCGCAGAAAGATCAAAAAAGATCAAAAAGAATCAAAAAGGTACGAAAGGATTAAGAAAGTGTTAAAAAGTATAAGGTAGTGATCGGGAGAAGTCGAGGACTCGGGATGATCGGAGTCAAGGGTTACAATGCGTGTGAGTGCCTGCTAAAAGGAAGAAGCTGTTGTTAATTCGTGAATCTGTCAGAATTATGATCAGAGTGGAAAGAGTGGTTCATGGATCAAGGAGAAGAACCGAGAAGTAGGGAGCTGGGTGGCTTAAGTAGATGTCGACGAGGGACTGGAAAGTTTATCGTGTCGCAGGCTTCCGTGAAGATATGTCAACAATTCGGCCGAGAGAGAAATTCGGATGCGATTGAACAAACGGACGAACAGGAAAGGGAGCTGGTGTTATGTACATCATGAAGGAGCTCCCATGCTGTAGCTAAGTGGCGGAAATTAATCTTTCAACGTAGTCACCGAGACGGTGAGTTTTTTCAAATAGAGTGGTGAAGTCATAGACCTGGCAGAAACTTCAAGGTCCAGAGATTCATCAACTGTGAGATTTGGATGGCAGGAATAGATATGGGGTCTGAGACCTGGGTAGTACTGGATGAGAACCAGGCAGGTCGCACATCTAATAAAGAGGCAGTGTACATATAGCCGACATGAGCGTTTCAAACACGTGTTTGCAACGCTGAGCGGACATTGCCATGAAAGTAATATTATTCACATCTCGATAGTCGCGTCAGGGCCTCCTGAACTCTTGATCCCAGGATCTCCATTTTAGGGAACTCGTTATCTCGGTGGCATTTAGCAGTAGGAAGCACATAAACTTTGTCTGTGACTCAGTCAAAGATACTTAAGTTTTTCATTTGTTTGTGAGACGACATGTGTCCTTTTTGTTGGTGGCTGATGCTGCAGAAGAGGGAGGCGTTTGCGGGAGACGAGAATCAGGGCTAGTGAGCTGGTGGTTGTTCGGGAGCAAGGAACGATAGATTGAGTTCAAAGTAAATCATCCACTAGGATGTATCGAATGAGTGTCAGGACTGCCTTCAAGACAGCTGCAAAGGTGACTGTCCCGTTGTCCCTGGGTTGGAGGTGACCATGGGCCTGGTGGCCAGGACGACAAACCCGAAGACACCAGAGCTTTTCATCCGAATGCAAAAGATGATTACCTCTTCAATTAGGTACCATGATGGTAACTCCTTAGTTGCATTGACTTTGGCGTTGTTAGAGTTCTGCCCTGCAGAGGCGCATGGGGCATGATGCGTAATTTCGAGCCCTGGCTTCCGTCCAATGACATTGGTGAGATGGCCGAGTTGGTTATGGCGTCAGGTTAAGGTCACCTTAACAACCTAAGATTCCTGATGGAGCAATCCTCCTGGGTTCGAGTCCCAGTCTCATCAAATTCTTCTTTTTGACTTTTTGTTGTTTACCTCTTTTACTGACTCTTTGCGGCTAGTGACATTTTTGCCGTTTGAACATTAGAAACCACTTCGCTAGATGTCTTCGCTGGGTGGAATTAGCTTTTGTTTGGTACTCGAATTATAGCCGCAGTTAGCTTCCATCTTCAGGATAGCAACACATCTACTCGTATAGCTCGAGCCTGGACAAAGTAGCTACATGTCCATCTATTAAAATATTCTTCATTAACCTAAGAACTAGAACCAACCCATCGAATGATATGTTTGTTGTACGTTTGATCCTGGGGCACCAACCTGGCGAAGATCTGAGGCTTGCATCGCATGCCTATCCTTAACAGCGCCTGTGACTGAGGAGGCTCAATTTGCGTTGTATCTGTGCTACACTTGGCTGAAATACTTGGAGCTTATGAATAGCCTCAGTCACCAAATTGTCAAACGCAAAGAAGCAACAAAATTTGTCCGACTTTTTGAGTCACAGCAAGATGAATTGGCGATATCGTATCTGGTCTGACTCTTGTTTGTGCGGGGTTGAGCACATTCTTCGGTTCTCGGTAGAGGAGCTATAAAACCCACTACGAGCCAACAGATGCCGATTTCGCACTTCACACCTTTCACAAATAACTTTTCAACAAAGAGATACACCAATTGATTCACCGAAAACATGATTGGCTCGATATTAAGGCCTTGGGGCATCATGTCCATCTCGACATTCTACCTCTTCGCCACCGTCGCCAAGCTCGCTTTCTCTGGCAATTTACGCACCTTATTCTCTTGGGAAGCCTTTCACGATGCATGGTTCGGCAACTTTTGGGTGTACATGGGTCCCAAGTCCAAGGCTGGGGCTGAGGGCTGGGTGGTCCCGCTTCTTGAGGGTCGTGTCAAGGATGGCAAGATTCATGAGACTGCTCAAGGCCCGCCGATCGACGGTGTCATCTTGGAGATTGGAGCTGGCAGTGGAATGTGGACACAGGTTTTGGCCGACGTCATCAAGAAGACCAAGTCGACTTCCGAAAAGCTCTCCAGCAAGATCTATGGTGTCGAGCCGAATCCCATCTCTGCTGCGGCTCTGAAGCGACGCGTCGATGAGACAGGACTTGTCGGAACATACGAAGTCCTGCCTTTTGGCATCCAAGACTTGAAGGATGAGACTTCTATCGGCCCAGGAAGCGTCGACTGCATCATCACTGTCCAATGTCTCTGCAGCATCCCAGAGCCAGAGAAGAACATTCGTCTTCTGTACGACTATCTCAAGCCAGGTGGCCGGTGGTACGTCTACGAGCATGTCAAGTCGGAACAGGGCACCGTGATCCCATTGATCCAGCGTGGGTAACCTAAAAATCGCGATGTTGATCACAAACTAACATAAACATGCACCAGGTCTCACCAACATTCCCTGGGAGTACCTCGTCGGGTCCTGCAAGCTGTGTCGGCCGACGCTTAGGTCGATCCTCAAAGTTGGCGATTGGGATAGATTCAATGTGGCTCCTCTCTCGGGTGAGAGTTGGCTCGAGGTGATTCCTCACATTGCTGGGACCTTGACCAAGGCGTCGTAGATGTTCAACGGAGGCTAAGACATCAAGCATGGAAGCAGTCTCGAGTCATTGCTTGCCGAACATTTGGATGATACTGGAGTCACTAGCTGACTAAGATAGAATTTCTTTTTATAGTATTAGCAGCAGAGTGGTGTTAGCTGTAAGAATGACAGCCCATCCCTGCGGTGCCATTAGGCTGTTTCACGAAACGCCCGACTTATTCGTGGCTGCAGCGGGAAATTACTGCTCGGCAGTTGTCAACAATGCATTTGTTTCTCATCGGCAATAGACCAGCTTCGATCTGGACGTAGCCCTGTAAGACGGACTAATAATTCCCGAAGCTTAACACGACCCCTGTGAATAGAGACCAAAACAACTCCAATAGAAAACAAAAAACCTCTGCGGGGTGTCAATCACCGACGGTCCGTGACCGTAGATCATTGCAGTCCCTCAGTTTTCATCTAACTGTGGAGTCGATCTCAATGCTCCGAGTCAGCCTTGTGCCCCTTTTGCTAGAGGTCGATGCCTTGCACCTTGCTCTTCTTGGGTTGGGGGTTTGATGGTGCGACCAGAGGCGGCAGGGATCAACGCGGACAACTCAGCTGGCGGTCTAATTTGGACAAGGTCGTGAGAAGCTTGTACAAGTCATCTGCAACGTCAACGGCACAATATTGCCCCGTCAATATGAAGGGTTGTGGTATAAAGACCTTCATTGACACTACCTATCTGATATTGCGTGATCAAGAGAGACTATCAAGCCGACAACTATTCAACTCCTTATTCAACTCTATCTCAACAGCTCTACCTTTTCAAGATTTCAACATGAAGTTCACCGCCGCTCTCCTCTTCCTCATCCCCCTCGCCGCCGCCGGCCCCGCTAAGCAGTCCGCCGAGGTCCTCCCTGAGCTGTCTTCTGCCTCTGCCGGCGAAGACCGTTATGATCTTGGTGGCCATGGCGATGCTATGCAGCTCGCCGCTGTTACCTGCCCTGCCAAATACCCCCGATACTGCTCCATCGGTGGATTCTGCTGTCGTACCAAGAAGTGCTGCAAGTACGAGTGTTGCAAGAACACCGCGAGATATTGCAGCGCTGGCCGATGCTATCTCTAAGCGAATACACGGTGAGTGAAGGAAAGATATCTATGTGTGAGGATCTTGCTGATAGTTTTGGTGACAGTAGAGACTCAATCGCTCTGAAGCATCGCAAACTCAGCCATGAAGCTTCGTTCATGAGACTGGGAGAACGACGCCCTCGTCGCCGGCACTTTTCTGGATCCTTTCTATATTAAATCCACAACATGCATTTTGGATTCAAGTAGAGAAATTTCAATGTATATAATTACAGAGATAAATTTTCTTTCTTATCACTCATCTTGCTCTCGGTCCTCGAGGGGATAACTGAGCCAGAAGACCAGCATTCCCCATGGCGCCGACGGGATGCCTAGGGCATTGTTCCCTGCTAATTAGGAGTTCTGTATCGTAAAGCCAATGCAAAATCAGGGAATGAGACAGCAGCCAAGATTGCAGAAGATAAAATGGAGAAGGACATGGCCGTGATAGCTTCTGGTCCCCAAAGGGCGGCCTCCTGGGCAAATGCATAAAGCTCTTTTTATCTTAAAAAAGAAAAGAAAATATACTAGCACATAAAACTCATAGCATCTTTTCAATAATCGCACTATCTATAATAGATGCCGGTGCCTGGACGACCTTGTCCCGGAAATAGTCAATAAAGCCCTTTCCAAAACCATCCAAACGTTTGGAACTGCTAACGCCACGACCAAGGATCCCATACACGACAAAGTGTACAGCGAAAATCTTTGGAAACTCTACACGCTCGATGGAGTAGCCAGCCTTCCAGTCAGCACCCAGAAGCTCCTGAACCTTGGCTCGCGATAGATATGATCGTAGCCAGTTCCACTGGGCAGGCGTGCGGACAAACAGGCCAAAGTTGAGATTTGCGCCCTTGTCACCGGAGCGACCAAGTGCAATGTCACCAAGACGCACATGACGGAGATCGGGATCAGTTTGGATATATGGCTCTGCATCATATGATTGACGCTGGCCCAGATCCTCAAACGCTGGCGGCTGGCAAGTCGCAAACGACTCAGTTTCTCCCTCGGAGTCAACGAAATGAACACATTCGTTAATGTCAGACTGATGCCATAGGGCAGGATAGAATGCGAGATAGGGACGAGGAATCGCTGTTCGCATATCGAGAGAGCTATGAAACCCTAGGACTCGGATTAGTCAAGCCAGCTCTACTCCCAGCAGCCGGGCACTAACCTGAGAAATGTTTCAGTGAGATGTTGCGTACAGCAACACTGATGGCATTGAGAAGAGACGCTTCAGGGGCTTGCGCAAAAATGCGGAAATAGACGGTGCTGCTGTTTTGATCAGCTGGATCGGGGGCGGGAACTCCAATTCTTCAGCCTCAGTTAGTAAGTAAGATCAGACCAGGGTAGATCAACTTACTGCTGAAACTCAAGGACGTCAAATCGCTGTAAAGCTTCTTTTCCAAGAAAAAACCGAACCTGCTTCTGAAAAAGCTCCAACTTCTTAGTTACGCCGTAACCTGAAGCATTGAATAGCGCCTGCATTTCGTAACCGCCCTTGTAGAAAACGGCAAGCTTTGTCGTGTTTGGAGGCGGAGCTCCACGAACTCCAGAAACACGGACCCTAGCACGAGGTTAACATTTCTTCGTCATAGACTGCCAGTTTCCATCATGTAAAGGCTCACCTATCTAATCCAACTTGTTCCATAGAAACATCATCCAGGTATGCCTTGACGTCGCTGTTGAGATAAACGTTGCCTTGCAACTCGTAAAGAAGCTGGCAACTGCAGGTATCAACAGTGACCATGCCTCCCGTCCCTGGATGCTTGGTAATCACGCATGTTCCATCCTGGTCTATCTCGGCAATTGGAAAGCCAGGGTCGACGAAGCGTTCAATGTCAAAGGCATCAAAGCCGGCAAAGTTGCCGCCTGTGACGTAGGCCGAACATTCGATCAAGTGGCCGGCGATCAAAGCGCCAGCTAGCTCGTTGTAGCTCGTGTTCTTCCATGACCACCAGTACCATGCGCAGGCTATCACGGGGCTTGCATCTGAGGCTCGGCCGCAAATGACGACATCTGCCCCCTTCTGTAGAGCCTCGTAGATGGAATGCGCGCCGAGGTAGGCATTGGCCGAAACAATTTCACGGGGCTCTTGGCCCTCTCGTGTAAAGAGATATGACTCTGGAGAAACGGTAACGTGATGGTTCCCAGAGTCAAAATGTGGCAGAGCTTGTTCCATCTGCTGAGGCATGTGATTGCCGAGCTCAGGCAATATGTTGTCGCCAGAGATGTATGCGACCTTTAGGTCATAGCCTCGGTCTTTGACCTAAGATCCTCTTAGTCAAGTATTTCAAGATCCATTACAAACAATTTACCAGTTTGGCCACTCTCGTGGCTAGACCGCCGGGATTCAGGGCGCCTCCATTGATGACAACCTTGATGCGTTTCTGAGAAATCACATCGATTGTCTGTTGTATTCCATCCCAAGCGGTTTCTTCGTAGCCGGGGTGCCGGCCCTGTCTAAATGCTTCGGCATTATTTGCCATGTTGACCTCTTTGTACGATTAGCCAATCTCAAGCTTGAATATGGGATACTAAGGGACATACCAGCCAGATAATCGCCAGTAATGAAATCGACGTCGCCCAGGGTAGCCTGCTTATACATTTCTTGAGCCGGATCACCTACAAAGTTCATGATTAGTTTAATCCATGTATGCTCCGCCCTCTTAATCGAGCCTACCGTGATAGCCAGAGCAGTTTGCTATACGCACTGGCCTGACACCAAGTGCCCCGGCTCGCCAGTTGTTTGTGACACTCATGATGCAAAAAGACGGCACACGATCAGAAAGTGGTGGTATCTTGGATGATGGAAAGTTTGGTGATTCTGCTCCGTTATCAAGGCACACCCCTCTCCCTTTATTTACGTCATGAACTGAACAGATATCTTCTTTCCGATGCCGAGAGTATTCTGACCGGACTCTTAACAATGTGGCCAAGGCCAAAACTCCGAGGACAAGACCCGCAACGATCGTGAACTCCAGGCGGAGGACCCGGACCGCTCGGCCCGTTGGTCTATCGGAGTTCTGAAACTCCGACTCACTATCCGAGTGACACCGAATCGCCCAAGGCCGAATAATGGAGTTTTCATGCTCAAGGTAAAAACAAAGTCAAAGGGAATTATTCCCTTCTTTCTTAAATGGCTTTCTTCTTTCCTTCACTTCGTCTCTGAAAGCAACATTCAGAAAAGTCTAGTCCACCAAACCATTGCCTTTCACATTTTCCGAGACTCTCTTTGCTCAACAATGTCGCGTTACTCGATCTTCTCAGAATCTGCTAGGATTCTAAACCAAGTCCTCCTCTCTGATCCTAAACTCGATCTTCCTCCCAGCCTCGCCGAAGCAGCTAAAAAGGTCGAGTTCGTCGGAGGTGATGACCAGCCTTTCGTCCTGACCCCTCTTAAAATCACCGAGTCATGCGCCTCGCTCACTGCTCTCGTGGCCACTGCTGCAAATGTAGTGGCCGCAGAGCGATATGGAATTCCGTATCAAGGCGTTCAAGTCAACACTGATGTGGCCACTCTATTCCTAGAGTCAGTTTTGCTACCAACCATCGGTGGCAAGCCATTTACGCAACATCCACAAATGATCAAGGAGCTCGCTAAGATGGACATTCATCAAAATATGAAACCCATCAAGTTCTACGCTACCAACATCTATCGGACCAAGGATAGTCGATGGTTCCACCTCCATGGTTCCATGAACGCAGGCCCGACTATGGGCATGCTTGGCGTGGACGATGCCGACGTTACTCCACAAGAGGCAATCGAGATTTATGCCAAAAAGGTCGCCAGCTGGGAATCCGAAGATATCGAGGAGACAGCCAACAACAAATTCGATCAAGCGGGCGTTGTCTGCCGGACACCTGAAGAGTTCTTTTCCAGCGAGCACGGGAACATCATGGCTCAAGAACCACTGTGGAACAAGACACCCATATCAGCACCAATGCAACCTTGGCCTCGGCCGAAAAGTCGCGATGGATATAAGCCTCTGGCTGGTATTCGAGTCATCGACTTCTCTCGCGTCATTGCAGCCCCAGCTGTATCCAAGCTTTTGGCTGCTCTTGGTGCTGACGTTCTTCGTGTGTCATGCGACAAACTGCCCGAGTATCCTGCAACCATGCCAGATCTTCAAACTGGCAAGAGAGACACAAATCTTGACTTGAAGACAGAGACAGGAAAGAAGGCCTTTTCTGAGCTTGTGAGAGGCGCTGATGTCCTTATCGATGGGTATCGCCCCGGGGCCCTAGAGAGACTCGGGTTTGACTCGGGCTCGTTGCGAGGATTGAATCCCAGTTTGATATACTTGCGGGAAAACTGTTATGGTTTCAAGGGTCCATTGGCTGGCCGATCAGGCTGGCAGCAGATCAGTGATTGCCTAGTTGGTTTGTCTTGGCTTCAAGGCGAGTTCCTTGGACTGGATGAGCCTGTCGTACCACTTCTGCGTAAGTTGACCATGATTCTACTCCTCTCTTTTCTCTTCCTTGCTTCCGTCAGAACTCTCAGGCTAACCCAATAATGCAGCCAATTCGGACTACCAGACGGGTTTAGTCGGCGCTGTGGCAGTTATTGACGCTCTACTGGCTCGCGCAAAAGACAACGTGACGTTTGATCTCGAAATCAGCTTGACTCAATACAACATCTGGTATTACCGGTTGGGCACATATAGCGAAGAGCAGCAGCAGCAACTGAGAAACCGGGACACCCATTTTAACCCACGGCATTACGACGAGATGGGTACCCTTGTCGGTAAGACGCACAAGTCTCTGGAAAAGGTTCGTCCGGATCTCTTTACCCACCCAGAATACTTTTGGAGCATGTCAGGCAAGGACTATGGCATCGATGAAGACCTCAGGATCCTAGCGCCTGCCTTCACTTTTGAGTCTTCAGATATAGCATGGGAGATTCCCACCGGGCGTCGGGGCAGGTCTAAGCCTGAATGGTTGCACTAGGAGATCGAGAGGACATTGGAGTTGTCACCGGGGGTTTGGCGGGCAGAAAAACCATCGAAGTTCCAGACGGGGAGGTCCTCAGGCTTTCTCTTGATGTCATCACCGAAAATTATATTTTTCACTGCTTCTATTGCGCTTCCCAACTACTTAGTGTCAATACAGGTTGCAGCTGCTAAACAGTCTTAAAGTATTCGTTCGTTGATTGTTGCCTGACTAATAAAGCGAACTGGCTCTTGAGGCCGGAGTTTCGGCAATTGAATTGTGGGTCCAACGCCGAATTGGCCTTGGCAAAGATGAACCAAATGAATCAAGCTTGCTCATGACACTTTCATCATCGATTTGTTAGGACCCAGATTTCATTGCTTTGAGATAACGCCTAATCGAGATCTACCGAGATCTGTACATCATTAAACTCTCCTCGGAAGGGTCGTTTCTTCGTTTCAATGGCAGGCGTGCATGTGGACCGTCGGCGCCGCTTTGCCAAGGTACGTCATGCTGGGAACCATCTGAAACTCCGAACATTACTGAATTGTGTCCACACCAGGCTTGTGATGCTTGTCGGCGCAAGAAACTCCGATGTGATGGTCAGCGCCCAATTTGTACTCGCTGCCAGCGCCTCGGTAACTCATGTCGCTACGCCGATGTGGCCAAACCCAATAGGGGCTCTGCTCAGCGCTCCCTGGCCGCGTTACGAGAGGCACGCGCCGAGGAAGCCGGACCGAGCAATGCTTGTATGACGGATGTGCAGACACCCCCTATCGGCGCAGCGGAGCAAGCCATAATCGAACATGACGATAGTCCCCGCTCTCGAGAGTGTTCTCAGAACCCTGCTAGCCAAAGTCCGGGTGCAGCGAGCACCCATGGTTCGCCATCGGGTACTTCTACGGGCATCGTCGTGGGTGATAGTAAGGATATGCGTTTCTTTGGTAAGTATGAATCATGAAGCTTGAAAATATGAACACAAAAAATCCTTTAACGTGTGTTCTTCTCATTCTAGGACCATCTGCTTGGGTGCCGCCCGGATTCTCGGATCTCACACATGGCCAGTCTACTCCTCAGCACGCACCAAAACAAGCCTTTCCTTCCAAAGAATCTTGGTCCAGGTGGACACACCCGTCAGTTCGTACCACTTTAGAGAGACGTACGAAACAACCCTTGCCTCCTTGGTCAAAAGCCTTCGCTCTAGTGAGCGAGTTCTTTGAACACGACCACAAAGCTATGCCGTGCCTACATCCACCCACCTTTATGACTCTTCTCGGACAGCAATATTGTGATACTTCGGAAGAAAGTCCCGCTTGGTGGGTTGCTCTCAATGCCGTCTTGGCAATCGCTCAACGTCGCCGAGTTGAAACGGGCTGCAGCCCATTGGCAGAGGAGGATCTGGCTTGGGGCTATGCAGCTAACGCATTGGGATCTACCTTGGACGTTCTCATGCGAAGCTCATGCCTCTTATCAGTTCAAGCGCTTTTGACAATTGGTTGGTTCTTTATCGGCACGCCCAATCCGCAGCCAGCTTTCATGTTGGTAGGGAGTGCCGTGCGCCTGGCTCACACCATTGGGCTTCACAGAAATGACTACAACCACAACCTCGGCTCCATAGAAAAGGAAATGAGGAATCGAGTTTTCTGGGTCGCTGTGAGCCTTGATAGTCAGCTCTGTCTTCAAACGGGGAGACCCCCAGCACACGACTTGCACGATTTTCATCCCAGACTACCGAACGATGCTCTGGAAGACGATTCCTGGATCCTACAGGCTACTGACGGCTCCAAGATCAACATTCTTAGAGTTCAAGCCCAATTTGCACTTATTCAGGCTAGTATTTCTCGGGAATTGTCTTTGGTCACCGGTAACTCGACTTTGAGCCGAGATCGCGCAGCAGAGCTCAATGGGCAGCTAGACCAATGGTCTTCCAGCTTGCCTTTACTCTTCCAGCCAGGTGCACAATTTGGCAACCAGAATGACTGCTTATTAAAGCGGTTACACGCTTCCTATCACCATTCAGTGATAGCGGTCAATCGTTCTCAGAGTCCCGAATATTGGATGGCTCTAGATCGACCAACAACCTCAGAGTTGACTGCCGGTATTATGGCATCAGTTCAACATTGTCTGGCTGCGGCTAGAGCTATCGCTGCGATCGGTGGTACAATACCATACACCCGGAAAGAACTTTCTTGGTATGTCTGTCTCAAAGGAGGTTTCAAAGTTACTTCAAGTTTTTTCTTCTCTCTTTCTTCGTTACTAACCTCATTTTAGGAGCTTACTTCCTTCCATCCTGACGGCTGTTATTGTTCTCTCCTTCAATCTATTACGAACCCCGGGAACGGACAGTGCAGACGAGGACCTGGAAGCTATTCTCTGTCTTCTTAAGCTATTCGATGCTATGGATGAAGCAGATAAAATGACATATCTTGCGTATCTCCAGATGAGGTGCCGGAAACTGTTTCAGATGGCTCAAGAAGCCTCGTCACTCTATAAAACGAGAAATGCCCCTTGTGCACAGCAACATGTGGACACAGGCCAGAATCGCAAGGAACAGGGTCAGGGCCAGGAAATATTGGAAGAAAGACAGCCCACTCACGGTTGTCACAATACTGCGCCGCCACGGGATGGTCCTGGCTCAATGCATTCTCAAATTGATTGGAGCGGCCCTCTCGCGGCGTTTAATACTCAACAGGGTGGCACAGAATGGATAAATGGTTCTGCGGGAGTGGAGAGAGAAATTCCATACCCTATGTTATGGGGGTGGAACTTGGATATGTTATTTGAGGGAAGTATATCTTTATAAAGTAAGTAATGGTATTATAAATAGTATGCAGCCTAGCCTACTCTATCCTTACGTTGTATCCTGTTCCCGCCTTGTCTCTCTCGAAATACACCTTGACATTCCGACTTGTCAGTGGATGTAGTAGGATCCATTGACGTGGCAGAAAACAGAGGAAGTTCGGTTTACTGAACAATGCAGCAAGTTCACTGATTTTGTGTTTTTTATATAGCCGAAGCCCGGCCCTTGATGGGATCACTGAATCAATAGATAGTGTCAAGGCTTTTTGTGCAAGTATGAATATCACCAAGTGCACTTCAAACTTAGACCATAATAGAAATTGCTTCAATCATCACCGTTATCCATTGTTATCATAAGGAAGTTCGGTTCCGTTAGCCTCCTAGGCCTGTTGGCCCTGGACCCTGTTCTGGCTACCACTCCGATCGACTCTCACAAACTCCAGGCCCGTGATGAGTACGATGTAAGTGAATTCAAGAGTTGCACATGTGTCCGAATGAACAGAAACTCCTGACCTAATCAAACCAGTTCCGCTTGCTCAGCAAGCGTTGTTGTATCAACGGACTTCTCCAAACTGCCCCTGGATAGTTCCTCTTCAAGCTGATGTCGCCGTGTGCTTTTTTAAAGGACACCGTTGTCCGACTCCCCATTTCTAACCGTAATTCGATAGTTCAACGTTAAATAAAGCCCACAAATGCTGCAGCCGTAGCCCAAATGGACTGAAATATGTCCCCTTGACAAGGCAGCCCATTAATTACGCGCTGAGCCGCGAACCCGCTAATAGTGGCTGCAACAAAGCAGGCTGCAATCTTGCGTGATGTGCCAGGCATCACGATGGCTGTCGCGAGGATAAAATCGAAGACAGGAATAAGACGGGCCTCAGTCGACCCGTCATCAGCCCTGCGCTCGTTCTGAAACTGATAGAAGCTGGTTGTAGAGGTTGCGCCGTGTGTGAACCGCGAGGCACTGCCGTAGTAGAGGAACAGGGCGAGGGAGATGGGTAGATGTTGTTTGAGCAGTGGCAGAAACATTTTGGCGGAGAAAAGTGCCACTGAAAGTTGGTATCGAGTCCTTTCGGTCTAAGTTGCGATAATCACAGAGAAAAGGGTTAGCATCCCAGGGAAAGATGCTGGCCTCGAGATGATGATGAGGAGAACTTCTTATAGGACGTTGAGTTGAGCCCTTGAACCTTCGCTTACTAGGGCTTAGTCAGACTCGAAGCGATTTCAAGGACGGCAAAGACGGCAGCGTCAAAGTCTGTTGTCTACCTATTCCTTGAGTTTGAGTACAATATAGAGTGTTGAAGGATAGTTCCCGAAATGGATAGGCGAATGAGAAAGTTGAGCCTTGTCTGACGACCAATGGCCCCATGAATAGCGCGTTCTGTCCCTTTACCAACGAAAACTTTGCAAGCTTTTCCAGACTCTTTGGGTATGGATATTCTAGTGCACTAGTTATCTCGACTCCTCAACGGGCAGCTCATAAACTGTCTTCGTCTGTCTTGATAAGTTCTAGGATTCACGGCAAAATTCGGCCGCGAGGTTAACATCTGGAGGTTTTCTTGTTCTACTACTTAGCTAACATCATTCACGCGTAGCTGGTATCTCTAAGGAGGATGGCAGATTTTGTAATGGCCTCGTCGGGATTCTCTCTCTTGCACTCCAAACTGGATTTATTCAGGTGACATAGCGGACTGCGCCTACCAAAGCTGGGGGCTTGAAAATCAGGCTCGGGGATTGTCGGCCTCACCGTATGCCTTGCCACGCAACAGGCGCCCAGACGTGCAGAAGCTGAACAACCATGAAGAAAAGCGATTGGTTGGCAGCCATCCTCTGTTTTATGATAGGGGGTGAGGGCCCCAACGATGACCTGCCGACATCTTGGCTGCATCGGGGTGGCGCGTTTTGCATTGCACTTTCGGAATAACAAACACTGTCGGCAGAAGGAGGTCAGCACTTGCTGTTCTTCCCCTCTGCATCCACCCTCTCTCCTCGCGTATCTCTTCTCTTTTCATCAAACCAAAGACATCGCTTGTCTTCCGGCGGCATCCCCGATCGTTCGGCGAAACATGTCAGACCCGTTGTCTGTCGCGGGGACGGCTGTGGGAATCACGTCCCTCGGGATCCAAGTCTGCCAAGGCCTCGTTACGTACCTGCGTTCTGTCAAAGAAAGAAAAACTGAGATCGCCGAGGGTCTCAGCGAGGTCCAGACCCTGATATCCATCTTTTACTCTCTCAACGACATCCTCCCCAAGATTAATCAAACCCGATGCACTGAAGCGACGACGATTAAACGATGCCTCGAGCAGAGCGAAGGAAAGCTGTTGGAGCTGCAGCAATTGCTGATCAAACTGAGGGGCCCCCAGGAGTCCACCACAAACCGCGAAAAGATGAGAGGGGCGGGTCGTCTGCTTGTCCACCCATTTCGAGCAGACACCTTGAAATCGCTTCACCAGTCACTGCGGGAGCTTCTACACAACTTGAACTTGGCTATCGGCGTCACTTCACTGTAAGTTCAGTTTGATGCCCCTGCCGATTTACCATACCTATCTGACGAACCCTCTAGGGCGTCCCAAGCCACCAATCGTGACAAAATCGACAGCATGAGCCTCGCGATACGGGACTCAGACATTCAGTCGAAAGATGCAAACGTCGGCGTCCAAGATCTAGATGGAAAGATGCAAGAGAATCTGGCCCAACTCCAATCACTTGAATCCACTATTGCCGACTCCCTCAAGGCTATCAACCAGCGGATGTCACAAATGGAATGGGCTATCCAGGATCTTGGCAGCAAAATCACTGGAAATCTCACCATGTTTAAAACTGAAGTGGCTTCAAGTGACCTAGTTACAACAGAAAAACTCACAAAGATAGCAGATTCACCATGGGCAATGACCTCACAGATGGTGAGTGCTAACCGTCAGGTTACAATCGTGAGGACTTACCAACTGACGTTTTCATCTCAAGGGGATAAAAATGTCCTTTGTCCAAGACGAATATGACTCGATGTCGAAAGGCCCTTCGAAACAAGACACTGGCTATGCATCAATGACTAGCTCCTCAAGTCACCTCATCCCACAAATCTGCAACTGCAGACGGAAAAGTCAATCGTCTGGGTTCTCCTACGCTTTTTGGAACATGCAGTTTGAATTCTGGCAACAGGTCCCTGGGAAACACCGCCGGAGCTGCAAGTTCTTTGGGATTGACGAACCAACACAGAGGCGCGTCAAGACCCAGTTTCCGCTTAGGCTCGCCTGGCTATCTGCTCGAATGACTCTTGCCTGTGTGGAATACACGAGCGGCATCGGTCAAATGAGCCCGTTAGTGACATACAAAAATGTAGTGCCCAGGCAGTATAGTCCAGTTTGCAGAGAATTGGTTGAAACGGGAAATGCCATCCTCGCTTCGCGATCTGCCGAAGAAACCATCGAGTTGCTCAAAGGTACTGAAAGAGCAATCCTCTCTCTGTATAGAGATGGGCACGCCTCACCAAACGACCGAGATGAGGATGATAGTTGTCACTCCGAGGTGAGTAGCACATATCACTGAGCTGAATTGGATGGTCTGATTACGAAACAGATGTTTGTCAATACAATCGCAAACATGGACGTCTTTTGGATGCAAAAACTGGGCTGGGAACCCTCCAAGTCTCATCGGCTAACGGATCGAATCTGGAAAGATGAGTCAATTCTTGCCGTGGTGCTGGAAATCCTGCAAGGGCTGGATTACGTCGTGAATGCCGACGATGTCGACCTGTAAGTTGCAACCTCTTCTGGCAACCAGAATGATAGGAAGTTTAGCTACTAATACGTACGCAAATCCTGTGGCTAGCAATTTGATGATGAGTCCCTTTTTTTATGAGGATGACAGTGTAAACGCCGAGGTCACGTTGACAACGCGCCGTGGGAGTGAATTAATGTCATACTTCGCAGGAAGACAACAATTTGACGCGCATCATCTCATTTCTGGGTGTCTCAGAGGCCCCACAATCCACGTTTTTCACTCCGTGCCTAGTCTCATGGATGGTGAGTGTTTTCTTTGCTGAGGTGATATGACTGAAGTTACTTGCTGAACAAAGCCCCAGTCATGGAGTTCTCTCCAATGGCACGCGCCATCGTGTCAAGATCCGCTGTTGAGCTCAACAAGTGCATCTGGCAAAACCCAAAGGCAGTTACAGAGAGAGTTCACGGATACAGCACTCTGCAGTTCTGTGCGACATGGCCCCAGGGGCTGCGAATCCTTCTGGCGACCGAGGCCCAAAATCTAGTCCAAAATGATGACTTTGATAGCCCATCATTCTGGACCGCCCATGTGGCATTAGAAAACAGCGCCGCTGAGGCACTCGATATTCTCATGGAGGCAGGATGTCGGCTATACCCTGGCATCTCTAATTGGGCACAAATTTCACCGCAATGCGTCGCAGTTGCAGCTCGCCATCTCCATGCCAGAAGGGAAGAACTGCTCAAGTTTGCACAGGATGAGCTTGGAGTACTCAAAGAGGTACCACTTTCTGATTTTTCAGAGGCCAGGGCGCACGAACTCTATGAGGAGGTCGCAGGCTTCTTGGACGATCCAACTCTGGAAGTGGATTCATTTTTCTTTCACTCGACGATATACCATCTACAATTAATGCCGCTGGATTACTTTCCGATCCTGTTTCAAAACGGATTTACGAACCTCTCTACCCGCGATGAGCTTGGTCTTACTCCAGTTATGGCCTGGCGAATTGAACCTTTTTCTCGCGGCACGGTCGAGTACCTGACCACCTTGCGGTGGTTGCAAGACCAAGGAGTTCTCGACCAGCCGCCAGAGGATCCGCTGCATATTGGACTTGATATCAATTCCACCGGATGGCATTATCTGGCAGCATTATCCTGCTGTAATTCACTCAGTGATCACGTTGTCAGGGTTTTGCCATTACTGCTCAGATCCGCGGCTCGAGATAGCTGTGTTTGCTGGTGCACCCTTGGCAAAGGCTGCTCTCCAATGGTGTCGGCCTTGAAAGCCTACGCTCAGATTGATCTGGAACGAAACGTCGACCTCAGTAACGCGGATGTCAGGACGAGTATTTTCCGCCACGTTGCAAATGGCACAGTTGAAGGCGTTAATGAGACGCAGAGTATAATTGTCCAGTTTGTGCGGTTTCTTACGTTCGAGACTCTTGAAATGTCACACACATGTTGTCGCCTTGGACTTTGGAATGACCAGGCGTCGCGAGTCGTCAACTGCTATGACATTCAAGACCCGGAAGTAGACTGGGAACCCCAAGTCGTGATTCGTGGTCAAAGGCAAACCAGGGTCATCAGGACCAGAATTAACAAGACCGAGAAACAGAATGCAAGGCTGCTACACTGTTTAATGGAAGAGTTCGAAACGGAACTGGAAGGGGTCAACTCATCACCGGGAGCCCTTGAAGACTTTCTGCAAGGTTACTGGCGACAGCGCATGGCTCAGGTGTTCGCTGTTGATCCTGGTGCGATGGGCGCGATGAAGAGACATTTGAGGAATGTGAAAACACGTAAGTGCCTGAAATGCATGAAAGTCAAGCGTTTTCTAAATCGAGATACAGACGTATTGCCTGAAAGGGCTCGACGCTTCCTCGGTCCGGAATTTCGTTTCCAGGAGGAGGAACAGGGATGGTAGCGTTATCATTTTCTTTCATTTGTCAGCTTCTATTTTTTGCGATGAGCGTCGCTCGGTATATTGCTGTCTCCGCTTTGATCCAAGTAACCAAAAAGGGTATCTGTCAGACCTAAGATCAGCTTGAGGATCTTGGAGGCCGCTTTGCTGAGCTTCTTGACTGGTTGAGGTTCGAGTCTTATA
The DNA here is from genome assembly GCA_027886155.1 of Fusarium paranaense. Lineage (NCBI taxonomy): Eukaryota > Fungi > Ascomycota > Sordariomycetes > Hypocreales > Nectriaceae > Fusarium > Fusarium paranaense. Next base: position 160,766 of record RZGL01000063.1, read on the forward strand.
TTATTTCGTGATCAATGGCAACTTCTGTCATCAAGATTCGTCGCCTAGTCTCGCTTCCTGATAATTGTCGCTATAGTTTGCCAGGCGCAACATCGTGAAAGAGTCCAGTCTATTCTCGATGTTGATCTACAGAATTACGTTCAAGTTTTCCTACGCAACTCCCTTACCACTGTGTTATGTGTAAAAATAAATATGATGTCCCGTTAGAGCTGGATGAAGATGAATAAGGATCACCAGACGGCAAGGAGGAGTAATACTGCCATTACACCAAACAATCGAACCGAATACAACCTTTTAATAATCACTACCTTCTAATTCAGTTATCCCATGAATAGCCGGGCTTTAATTATCTTAAAAAAAATAATAATATTAATATATCATAGCATCATAATATTATATCCTAATGCTAACATAGTAGCCTTCTTCTAATTATTATATTACCTTATTTATCATAGTTAGACTATATTAATAGACATTATATTAAGAGAAGGTAAAAAGAGATAATTCTCTTATTTCTTATATAAAGATTAAAACAATTAAATATCCTCTAAGAGGCTTAATTTTTTAGCATAGCATAAATAATTATAACTCTTTAATTACTAATAATAAAAAGTTACAAAAAAAAAAACTATTATATTAGTACTAGGATATAATACTATAATATATTAAAAATATATTCTTTATTATAATTACAGCCCTGACCTCGATGGGTTAACTGAGCCAGAAGATCGATCGTCATAATTGGACAATTCTACATAAGGCTCGTGTGGGTTTCTGCTCACTATAGACATACTCATCGTTGTCCCTCTGCTTCCCAGCATACGAGCCGGGGAGAGTCTTTGCCGCAAACAGCCTGGGAACGGATTATGCAGGATTGTTCTTGACGAAGCATACCTGTACCATCTGACGGGCTCTCTGAACTTGTAGACTAGCGACTATTGCGTTCTTTGCTCTAGTCAAAGTCCGGCTCTTGATGGATAACTAAGCGAATGGATAGATAGCTCTTGTATTTAAAGTCCTGATACGAATGAATCTAACTTTAAGATCAGAACGTTTATCTGCTCTCTCGGTAGAAACGAGCTGCAAATACTATTGCGAGCGAGAGTAATAATGTCGTCAATGGAAAGACCGAGCGCGGCTTGGCTCTGTATGAAGTTGTCATTTATATAAGCGCCAAAGTATGGCGGATCGTCAGAGTTGATCGACACCTTGACTCCCGCATCGAGCAGCTTTCGCAATGGATGGCTAGCAAGCGACGATACCACGTTGAGTTTCAGATTCGACACGGGGCAAACCGTCAGTGGGATCTGTTTTTCAACAAGTTGCGCGACTAGCCCTGCATCCGAAAGACAGGCAATTCCATGATCGATCCGGTCGACCTGCAGCTGCTCGATAGCTTGACGTACATAGTCGGAGGGACCTTCTTCTCCAGCATGGATACAGGTTCGGAATCCACGTTCACGGCACGTCTTGAAGTAGGTGGCAAATTTTGAGGGTGGGTTTGGCATCTCGGGCCCGCCCATGCCGATGCCAATAATGCGTTCTTTCCACGGCATGATCGAGTCGAGTAATTCAAGCGCTTCCTCTTCCGTTCGATGTCGGTGAGTACTAATGATGAGCCCTGCGCTGATGCCCAAAGTCTGCTCGGCTTCGTGAATTGCACCGAGGACGCCCTCCATGAGTTCGGATAGAGGAGTGCCATTTTCAGTAAAAGTTTGGGGGCCAATAAAGAGCTCGGCCCGGACGACGTTCTCGGCGTGTGCTCTCTCAAGGTACGCAAAAGTCACATCGTAGAAGTCCTGCCTTTTGACCAGAACTTTGCATCCCTCAAAGTATAAGGCGAGGAATGACTGAAGATCATTGAACTCGTAGGCATCCCGCAATGCCTCAGGGGATTTCCATCGAAGAGGGATTCCATTCCGCTCAGCGAGGGCAAACATCATGCTCGGCTCAATACAGCCTTCGATGTGCATGTGAAGCTCTGCTTTCGGGATGCCCCTAATAAAATCCTGGATGTTCTCCATTCTTGTTTGCTTGGTTTGGGGTGTTTGGCGTCACTGTATGATTGAATGTTGGTTGCCTCCTTTAGCTGATGCTTAATGCAGGTATGGAGGAAGACACATACGTATGAGAAGTCTTGCGAGACTGAACTAATAAATCCTGTCACTTGTGGATAATATGGTTGCTCTTGAACCAGAATCGGGGTGGCTTGTGGAAAAGCTGAGTGAAGACAGGCAAAATAAAACAAGGAATGGAAAAAGCCTCTGTCCCAATCGCCTCATAAATAACAATTTTGTCGAAATTCGGGGCCCTGCTGACAAACCACATAGCTTTGGGACTTCGAGACTCGCGGCGATATGTAAGCTCAGCTCCGACAAGTGGGCCCTTCAACTCCGAGATTAGGGTAGGCATCTCAACTCCTACACCTTGAAAGTAATGACACTTGATCATTGTCACTCCATGGTGTTGTGTTTCTGGCTTTGTACTCGTTGTGCGATACTTTTGGATGGAACTCTTGCAAGAGGGGTGCTGATGTCGAGTATTCGTATCTTGACGATGATGACCTTGAAACGAGCGACCAGGTCCATTTACAGAAATCAGGGCAAGGGAATCAGAGAGGCGCTCATCATTCGCGAACAGAGGGCGATGTTAGTGCTGAGGACTCTTTAGAGCCCGCTGACAGAGACTCTTACAGAGATCAGACATGTGGAGCGTAGGCAAGTTAAGATGTATTCTTTATGCAGTCTAGGAGAATACAGAAAGGTAGAGAGATACCGATAACGAGGCAACGACAAAGGAAATGATCTTTATGAATCCAACCAAAACGAAAAGCAAATGTATCAAAACGCCGTGACCCATGCTTAACTTCTCCCAACTAGTTCCCTTGACTCCTCCTCTTCTTATACCCTCGGGCCCCAAAGTCGAAGCCTCTCAGCCTCAAAGCCAGCCTTATCCTCCGCCGTAGCCTTCAAGAATCCAATCTCCTTCCAAATGTGAATGTACTTCCGAGTGACGACTTCTGGGACAGGCCCAACGGCCCTGAGAGACTTGGAATGCTCAAGAGTGTTCTTGACATCCAGGACGAGTCCTCCGCAGGCCATCCGGAGGTAAGTACTTTCTAGGAAGTCGACCAAGAGGGCAGCGGGGTTATCTTGCTGAGGCGCCTTTCGGACAAGTTGGAGCCAGTCCTTGAAAGGGACGAGGTTGGGGATTCGGAGGGCGTCTGAGAGGATGGCATTGACATCGCGCCACTGCTGTCCAACTGGGTTGTCGATGTGATAGAAGGGGTGGGGGGTGCGGTCAGACAGAACAAGGTCGGACAGTGTATCAGCGATGTCGTTGACTGGCGTCCAGTTAAGAGCACCATCGACATCAGGCAGGGCATTCAGAGTTTGGGACGACTTGATGAGGAATCCGAAATGCTCCATTGGGTTCCAGTAACCGCTTGTCTTGGAACCAGCAATCTGACCAAGGCGGACAACCATGGCGCGGAAGCGGTTAGGATACTGGTGCAGAGTCTCATCAAGCATCCTCTCACACCCCCACTTCGCCTCTGCGTAGCCATTCGAGAGCAGAGAATCGACAGTCGCACTCTTCTCAGGGACGACAATCTTTCCAGTTTGGCCAGCAGCCAGACCGTATTGTCCGACGACACCGATTGAAGACACCATCTGGAAGCTGAACTTAAAGCTCTCAGGGCGACGAGAGGCAGCCTCATTGCCAAAGTCGACGAGGTTGCGGAAGACCTGGAACTGCGACTCAAAGCCCGACAGGGGACGCTTGGCGCTCATGGGCCAGGCGTTATGGATCAAGTGAGTGACTGAACCCACAAGGCCATCGTAGTCACTCCTGTCAAGTCCGAGATGAGGCTTGGAGGTATCGGTCTGGAAAATTCGGAGCTTGTGCTTCAGGTTCTCAGGGAAGCGGATACCCTTCTCTCTCATGGCCTTGTACTGCCGCGTCTCAGGCTCTTCCCTGTTGTCACGGTTGAGACAGATGACGGTCTTGACGTCTTCGAGCTGGGCGATGGAGTAGACAAGATGGCTGCCAAGGCCTCCTGTGGCACCTGTGATAAGGACGACCTTTTCGTTGTCGGCGGGGAGAGTGGCTGAAGGGTCTGAGGATGGGGCAGAGAAGCCGGCGATGTACTTCTGGACAAGCTCGTCGACGGCTTTCTGGCGGGCATCGAGGTTGGAAGTACCGCTGTGCGAATTGTTCGACACAATTGTCTTGGTGGGAGGAGCTTGGACAATCTCAGGCACCGGGAGAGCGACCGGCTTGCTGGCGGGAACGGATGGAACTGGAGGTGATCCTCCCATCTCCCTCATCAGCATCTCCTTCAGGTCGCCGACAGTCTGGCAATCAAGGAAGAGAGTCTCATGCCCAACATCAAGTCCAAAAGCATCCTGGAAACGACTGGTGATGACAAGAGACAGTAGAGAGTCAACGCCACAGTCAGCAAAGTTGGTGTCGTCGTCAAGCTCCTCTCGAGCAACTCCACTCTCTTCCGAGATGATGTCAAGCGCGCGGAGGAAGTCGACCTCGAAAGGGTTGGCAAAGTCCTCGTGCACATCAGGTGTGACGGCTCCGGTGATGAGACCACTAGGTGGCGACTCCAAGCCTGAGTCGCTGGCGTTGGAAGATGAGGTTGCGCTTCCATCGTCATCGGGTCCCATAAGAAACATCTTGAGATCCTTAACTGTGGGATGGTCGAAGAAGAGGGCGTTGAAGTCAAGATCGACGTCGAGTTCCTCTCTGAAGCGAGCGGAGATGGTCAATCCCAGAAGCGAATCGATGCCCACGTCGGAAAAGTTGGTACCATCGGTAAGATCGGCCACGTCGATGCCACTCTCTTCAGCAATGATCAAGAGAGCGGTGGAGATCCTGGACGGCTGGACCTTCTCAAGTGGTAGCGTAAGCTTCTGGGCAGCCGATGGCCCATTCACAGGAGCAGAGATGGAGATGGTAGGTGCCTTGTTCTGAGCCGGACGCTGGGGCTGAGTCTTCTTGCCGCTCTCAAGCGAGAGAATGACCTTGAGGACTCTGCGAGGTACACCTTGAATCTGGTTAAGAGTTAGTTGGCTCTACTTGATGATGCAACTGGATGTACATACCGCAATCTGTCCGAAAAAGGCGACGACCCGGTCACCATCAAAGATGACCACATCACCATGCCAGAGTTTATCCTCACCAGGACGCATCTGAGTGTAAGTGGTATAAGTCTTGTCAAACCGAAGAGGCTCAAACATCTGCAGAGATCCCCAACCATGGTTCATAAAGACCTCAACATCCAAGTCGGTGTCATCGTTGCAGTTCATGGCGAATCCACAGCCCTGGGTCAGAGAGTCAATGATGGCGGGATGAGTGTGGAAGTTGCCGTCGCGCTTGACACTGCCAAAGCTGAGACGACTCGAAGCCTCGTATGTTGGGCTGTTCAGGATGATCTCGTCAATCGCGCGGTAGTCGTCGTGGAAGCGGGCCAAGGGACGGATGGCTCGGAAGACCATGGCACGGTTGTATCGTGCCGTCTCACCGGTCGCGATTCCATTGCGGAGGGCCTGCATCTTCTGCTTGACACTGGCTGCCTTGTCTTGCAGAGTCTTCTGGAGACTGTGGTCTCTGAAGCGGACGACACACTCTGAGTGCTTCTGCAGGTTACCCTTGTTCTGGATCTTGTTAGCTTACTGGCAAGTGCGAAAGATAAGATTGAGGTATCTTACATCAAAGGTCATGAACTTGATGGTTGCAGACTGAGAAGCCCAGTCGGCGTCAAGGTGGGCCTGAAGAGGCTGCTTGCTTCCATCGCCTCGCAGGATCAGAGCCTTGGAGATGGTCATGTCCGACACATCGATCAAGTTCTCCTTCTGCTGGGGCTGGTAGCGCTCCAAAAGGTATCTTCCAAGAGTCAAGGCCATGTCTGCGTAGACCGACGGGGTGCAGAGAGGGATTCCGTCGACCTCATGACCCTGCACCAGTGGACTCATGTCCTTGCGTGAGATGTCTGCTTCGACGATCATGTGTGTCTTCTTGGAGTCGCCACTTTCCTCAACAACAGAGTGGATCGTGGTGCTCTCGAGTCTGGGGGCGTTGTTGATCACAATTGGAGCATCTCCCTTGCGCAGAGACCAGTCGTTGACATACTGGATCCAGTAGTCCTTGAGGTCCCAGCTGTAAGCAGGAAGAGCGACGACAGAGTGAGAGCCCTCAAAGTCGCTCTGGTACTCTGCCCAGCTGATGTTGGCTCCAGCATCATACAGACCCTTCAGTGCAGCGCAAAGTACGTCCAAGGGCTGTCTGGCGCGCTGAAGGGAGGCGATGCATGTCACTTGCTGGCCAAGGACAGCTTTGACCATGCCCGTGATGGCGGGGTGGGGACCGAGTTCGAGGATCATGGATCGATCGGTGATGACATGGTCGCGGTGGGCAGTTGAGAGTGCAGCCAGCATGTTGACAGGCTGGCGAGAGTGGTTCGCCAGGTACTCGGGACCAAAAGATTCGCAGTGGTCGACGACGGTACCGTCAAGAGGGCGCAGGACTGGGACACTGGGCTTGGAGAAGGTGACTCCAGCGGCAACCTCTTGGAACTCGGATAGAACCGGGTCAAGCTGTGAAGAGTGGAAAGCGTACGGGACCTTGAGAAGGGTGGACTGCATGCCGGCGGCCGTAAGAAGTTCCTTGAAATCAGCGACTTGCTCGTTGGTTCCAGCGAGAACAGTCTCGATCGGAGAATTGATGCAGGCAGTCTCATACTCGTTGCCCTTGAGAACATCGGCAATCTCGTCCTCGGATCCCTTCACAACAAGCATGGAGTGAGTGCTTCGAGTGCACTTCTGCTCAAGCAGCTGCGCCCTCTTGCCAACGAGGAAAAGGGTATCGGTGTCGGACAGGACTCCCGCGACGTTGAGAGCGGCGTACTCGCCAAGACTGTGGCCGACAACAGCAGCAGGGTAAATACCCCACGAGGCCCAGAGTTTGCTGAGAGTAATCTGGAGACAGACACTGGCCAGCTGCACAGCAGTAGGAGCAAAGATTCCAATGTCTTGCTCCTCAGACTGAATAACAGGCAGCATGGAGGGGAAACCCAGACTCTGAGCAATCTGGTCAAGCTGAATAAGCTCGGAGCGGACGAAAGAGGACTCCTCGAAGAGCTGCTTGCCCATTCCAGGATACTGAGCGCCCTGGCCGGTAAAAGTGAAGACGACGCCGGGTGCACTCTTGGGTCTGTTGACGCCAGTGTTGTTTTGCAGAGCAGTCTCAATCTTCTTGCAGATGTCCTCGGTGGTAGGGCCGTTGACAAGAACTCGGTGCTGGTGGTGGATGCGACGAGCTGTGGTGGTGTATGACAGCTCACCAAGAGACACTTCTGGGTTCTCCCTCAGGAATTTGAGCATTGATCTCAAGTTTCCTTGCAGAGCAGAGCCACTCTTGGCCGTGACAGCAATGGGGAACTGGACCCGAGAGTCAACAGTGGCGGGTCGCTCAACCTTGGGCGGCGCGTCCTCAAGCAACAGGGCCGAGTTTCCACCCGCAGCGCTGAAGTTGTTCACAAAGACACGTCGAGGACCGTTGTTTCGATCCCAAGCAGTGGGTTTCAGTGCAATGTGGACGTTGCGCTGGAGGAGATCGGTGGGGAACTTGTGATTGATCTTGGTCTTGATGCCGCAGTGAGGAACGATCATGTTCTTCTGCATCATGTTGAGGACCTTGATCACACTGGATGCACCAGAAGCAGCTTCACCGTGTCCGATATTTGCTTTCGCTGAGCCTAGGAAGAGTGCTTGATCATTGGAACGAGCCTTCTTGCCGTTGACGAGAGGTGGTGCGAAGGTGTCGAGGACGCTGGCCATTTCTGTGGCATCACCAGCCTGGGTGCCTCTGCGAACATGTCAGTATCCAGACTTCAAGAGAATAGTGGGGCAACTTACGTTCCATGCATCTCAACATAGCTGACAGTGTAAGGATCAACAGCAGCTTCGCTCAAAATCTTGCTGAAGATGGCTCGCTGGGCCCCGACATGAGGTCGGGTGATGGACTCCGACTCAGCCGAGTGGTTGGTGTAAGCACCAAGAATAACACCAAGGATAGGATCATTCTCAGCCAGTGCATCGTCGAGACGCTTAATGATGAGAGTAGCAACACCCTCACCACGGCAATAACCATCAGCACCATCGTCAAAGGTCTTGCAGTTGCCAGTTCGAGAGAGGAAGTGGCCTCTATCAAGACCCGACGTGAAGTCGGGGTTGGTCAAGACATTGGTACCACCAGCGATGGCAGTGTCAATGTCTCCGCGCCAAAGAGAGTTGCAAGCGAGATGGATGCCAGCAAGACTGGAGGAGCAAGCCGTGTCAACCGCGTAGCTGGGGCCGCTGAACTTGAAGAAGTAGTTGATGCGACCAGGGATAAAAGCACGGTTTCCTCCAGGGATAAAGTATGTGTCAATTCCTTGAGCACTGTTGGTCTCCATCCAGTCATTACTGGTCACGCCGTAAAAGACACCGACGCGATCGGGGCGAGTAGAAGGAGTGGCATCGGGAACAATGCCAGCCTGCTCAATGGCCTCGTAGGCAGTCATCAAAGCAAGGCGCTGAGCAGGGTCAATCTGAGGTGCCTCTCGTGGCGAGATATTGAAGAAACGAGCGTCAAACTCGGCAGGATCATCAAGCCAGCAGCCAAAGGGAGTGGCACTAGTGTTCTTGCTCTTTCCAGTGGGGTCAACATGAGTCTGGGCATCCCATCGGAGGCTTGGAACAGGCTTGTGAACGTCGAGACCCTTGAAGAGAAGATCCCAGTAGGCCTCGTTGTCCTTTGCGCCTGGAAATCGGCCAGACATGGCCACAATGGCGAGCTTGGGCTTCTTGGAGGTCGACTCAGGACCAACCTCAGGAATAGACTGACGGCTCTGTCCGTGAGTGCTGGGGACCAAAGACCGCAGGGGCGTCTGCTTGAGAGCCGTATAGATGAGGTGGTCTGCAGTTGATCCAATAGGCACGACGTTGAGCTGGCCCGGGTTCACCTCCTGAAGACAAGCCTGGATGTCGCCGAGGATAGAACTCCAGTGGAGAGGATGCACAAGAGCCTGAGCGACGGCATCCTCCAAGAGCGTCGCAAAGCTCCTCTCATCCAGCTTGACGCCAGTGCTGGAAAGGAGCGGAATCTGCTCAGAGAGCGCAGTAGCAGCATTATACGACAAGCTCGACACAATCTTCTTGGCATCGATCTGAGAGTACAGGTGCGGAGCATGGTACGCGCCAAATATGGGGATGCTCTTGGATGTGAGACCCTTGAAGCTGGGAGAGCTGATGAGCTGGGCGAGGGTCTTGGGAGGGCCGCTGACGGTGATGCCGTTGGGGGCGTAGGCGCTGATGTAGGGTCGGCTGGTCAAGGGCAGGTTCTAGAAGTGACGAGGTTAGATAATTCACATGGGCTTTTGAGGACAGAAGGGAAGACTCACGCTCTCTTCGCAGAATTTCTCTACAGCCGCAGCAGACTTTGATCCAGGAACGAGAAGTGCCCAACTCTGGTCAAGATCTTGCGATTGATCAACCCTCCTGGCAACATCAGTCACGAGCATGCCTGTTCTGAAGGCAGCGATGACAGAGTAAACAGCCATGGGGATGAGATCGGCTGTAAAGCTACTACAGCTAATAGCAGCAGCAGCGAAGGCTCCTGTGCAGAGGCCAACGACTCTGGAGCTCTGAGCGTCGTAGGAAGAGATTCCAGCTTGGCTTGTAAGATGTCAGACACAATCCTTAAGCTAATCAGTAGATACTTACCTGATGAAAGTTCCAAGGTGGTAAAGAGTAGTCATCGCCATATCCAAAGCAATGCACCTCTTCCCACTCTCATCCCACCGCAGCAGATCCTCTTGACAGGTGAACCGCGGAAGATCATTCCTGACCTTGAACGGCAACCTGTACATCTCAACGCGGATGGCATTGTAGGCTTTTGTTAGGAAATCTTGGAGAAAGAGGTGGTCTCGCTGCTGGAAGAGCTTCTGAAGATGGGGCTTGATGTCATAGGTTTGGTCTCCGAAGAGGTAGAGATTGAGGTTGTCGGTCATGACGAAGGTGTTGAATCTTGGTGGGTTGGGAAAAGAGTGGTTGAAAGATTGGATGGTTTGATGTCTTGTCTCAGATTCAGATTCACCGCTGAAGAAGCTCTTATTTATCCATGGTCAACATCAAGGTGCCTCTTGATCCGTCCATATCCTGCAGCCTTCCAAGTGCCATCGTCTCCTCAACAATCCCGGCCGTTATCTTGCCGCAGATTCCATCGCCGTCAGCAATGCCTCACTCGGATCCCGGAGCTTTGCTACAAGCAGTATCATCTTCACGGTGATTATCAAGCTGTCCCCGGTCCCTGACAAAGCAGGCATTCTCCGGCTTCAGCCTCCCACCGTCGTCGCATGTGGGATACCTGAAAAGATTGAGGCTCAAGTTGATTTCACAGTCTCTCGGGCTTGCACCGAGCTGCAAGGCGCAGCGGCGCAGCCGCATGGAGCACGGCGTCCGAAACTACGGGGTTCCTCCGGGAACATGGTCGGTGATTCTTGCACCGTCTGAGGTCAGCAACCCCCGGCTTTCACCGACGACACCAACAAGTCCCGTAAGACTGCCGGACGTCTGTCAGACTCGTAAGGGGAATCGGCAATAGTCTTTCCTATTGTAAAAAGCTGTTGGCTGCGTGGAATGCTTCTCCCTCATAAGCAGCAGCCCTTGGCCCTCACTGATACGGTAATTTCAACCACACTGCATCTACTACCCACTATTTCCACACACACCAAAATGCACAAGACTGAAAGAGACGCCATCATTGAGCATGCAGCTCAAATCAAGCACCTTGTTCATGATCCCAACAGCTTCCTCACAGAGTTGGTCGTACAACAGCAGCAATATCACTGCATCGGCTGGCTCTGTCACTTTGATGTACTCTCTCACATTCCACTCCCTCCGGCTTCACTTTCATATGCCGATGTTTCAGCCAAGGCCGGCGTGCCAACCTCTACGCTTCGGTCTGTAGCCCGCATGGCCATGACTGCCGGCCTGCTCTGCGAGGACAGGGATGGTAGGCTTTCGCACAATGTGCTCTCCGCCTCGTTTGTTGAGAATCCTCACATGCGGGTTCAGCTTCTGCACATGTTCAACCAGACTGTCCCAATTATGGAGAAATTGGCACAGGCAACCGAGAAATGGGGAAGCACGACGGCGAAGAACGAGACTGCGTATAATCTCGTGCATGAGACCGATTTGACGTTTTTCGAGCATCTAAAGTCTCGGCCCGATCTCAACGAGGGCTTCGATGCCTTTATGAAGAGTCGAGCGGTTTCTCATACTGGCTCGAATGTGGAGCATCTGCTGGAGGCTTTTGACTGGAAGTCTCTGGGAAAGGCCAAGGTCGTCGATGTAAGTCCAAACTTGCTTCACAACCTCATACTGGGATATACTAACAATTTCCAGGTTGGTGGAAGCAGCGGTTCTACCGCCACCATGCTTGCTACGACATATCCAGAACTCAAGCTGGTGGTTGAAGATCTTCCTGGCCCAGTCAAGAATGCCAGAGCTCGCATTCCTGAGCTTCCGGAAGACGTGAGAAGTCGTATCGAGGTTCTCGATTACGACTTCTTTACTCCCCAACCAGTCAAGGGAGCAGATGTTTACCTTCTGCGAACGATCATCCACGACTGGCCGGATGCCGACGCGGTCAAGATTCTGCGAGGTATCGTAGAAGCGATGGGGCCGTCCAGTCGACTTCTCATCATGGACATGGTCCTTCCAAAGCCAGGTTCTGGCTCAAGGACATTTGAAGCAGCCTTACGACAGAAGGATCTCACCATGATCCAGGCATTCAACGCCAAGGAGCGGGAGACTGAAGAGTGGACGGCTCTTTTGGCCAAGGCGGGGCTGACCATCCGGGCCATTGAGAGGCCGGCAGGAAGTGAGCTTTCGGTCATTGAGGCAACCTTGAGCAGTGTCAACGGAGAGGTGGCGAATGGTGTGAATGGGCATGCTTAGATGATTAGTGTTATGAGATATGCAGTTAGCTATGAACTTACATCGCTATTCTTACCAAGCTTTCCTCACTGGGTCATGAATAATATGATGAAGTTGTCGTTTGCCAAATGTAGGTAGGTTCCACGACTGCTTGGTGCTACCTATCATTCAACCGATCAATTATGAGACCGAAGCCTTCCAACACCAACACCAGCCGCTTGTGTTACCGAACACATGCGCCGGGATCTCAGGAACAAGCAACGAACAAATACAAATAAAGTTGAAGGACAGTACAGGAACAATCTCGTAGAAAATGAAAAGAACAATTTCGACAACTAATTGCTATAAAAGAGATGAGTTCCCAATACCTAATCAGTCTGCTATCACGCCAACTATCTAAGCCCAATCTCCATCCTGAAGCTCCTCTAGACTCTGTCCAGCCTGAATCTGTTCCTGCACCTCCTGCATAGTCCACTTCCTAAACTTGTGGCCCTTGGGATAGTTTGTGTTGTTCAGCGGCACCTCACCGTCGCTCAGCACGTGGTGCAGTGCCTCAGCAAACTTTTCGTACGCGTACGCCTCCGGGTCGTGCGACCACACCCACTTGGGGTACCGCGAGCGAACGAGGGCAGGGTTCTTGGCGATAGCGTCCCAGTCTGTGTGTTGCTTTAGTTGTTGGTTGACGAAGCCCATCTTTTGGCCGCAGGAGACTCTTTGGTAGCGAAGCTTGTTGTAGGCCTTGGTTGCGTTGGCTGCTTGGGCCTTGCCGGCAAGTTGGAGGCAGGTAGCTAGTGTGACGCCGTCTTCGATGGCTTGGGTTGCGCCGTTTCCAGATGTTGGGAGGAAAGCGTGGGCTGCGTCTCCGAGCTGGACAACACGACCGCCAGGGGAAGTCCACTGCTCATGGGGATCTCTGAACTTGAGCTGCCAGTTGACAACGGACCCCTTGGGTGCTGTCCTGATGAATGCTGCGATGGCTGGATGGACGGCGGCATTCTTCTCCATAACCTCGATGACCTCAGCGGGGTCAATGTCTGGGACCCAGGACTCGGTAGCAGACTCGGCGTGCTGAACAACACTGTTAGACATTGAAGATGTTGGTAGAGGAAGGAAATAGACTAACCGAGTGGATGAAGCTCCAGAAAGCAAGATCGTGGGTGAGAGCAATCATGGCATGAGCACCGTTGCTGTCATCAGTTAGCCACTGCTCTGTCTGTTGGGCACAAGAAACTCACCCAAGCCAAAACTGCCAGATGGGCTGGCTGTTGGGATCGAAGTTCCACATCTCCCTCACAGTCGGGTCCTTCAACGCGTGCTCGACAGGGTATCCAGCTCTGTAGATGGCCTTTCCACTAGTCTTGAGCTCCTTGGGCATGCCTGGGACGATAGTGTTGGACTTTGTTCGCAGACCATCAGCCGCGACAACAATATCGGCAGTTCGCTTCTCGCCGTTCTCCAGCACAACTCCTCCAGCACCTTGCTCAAGGTCCTCCCAGTACTCGACAACCTTGCAGCCCCATTCAATCTTCAACCCAATACGCTCAGCCTGTCGCAGGAACGCACGGTAAAGCTTGATTCGGCTGTGGGCATTGACAGAGGGAAAGCCCCTTCGGCCGGCAAGATGCTCGGGGTCATTGAACATGGGTGGTGCAGGGCCCCAGATGCGCTCACCAGTCTGCTTGTAGTAAGACATGGCGACGTCGTACTGGTTATCCTCAATCTCATAGCCCATATCAGGCCAGTGACGGAGAAGGAGGATAGCGGAAGGTTGGATCTGGACGTTGTCACCCGTCCAGACAGGGCCGGGGCTTCTGTCAATGACTCGAACGTTGTGACCCTTGCGCCAGCACTCAAGGGCACAAGTGATACCTCCAAGGCCAGCACCAGCGATGAGGACGTTGATGCCAGTCTCGGGGTAGCGCATGACCTTGACGTCAATGCCTCTCTTGATGGCATCTTCAAGACGCTCTTTGGGGATTGAGTTTGTCCCGTTCTGATGTGTGCCGTTGGATGTGCCGTTTGGCTTCAATCCATTTGAGTGAGTCTCATTGGTAGAAATTCCATTGGTATGAGTGCCATTTGGCTGTGTAGTGGTTTGGTCGTTGATTTGCATTGTGAATGAATGATGTTCAGTGTCTAGCTGAAACGGTAGAATGGCTTGTGATGAAGAGCTATCTTGTCTTTCTGGTGGCATTATGAGCCTCACTTATTTCAACATATTTTCATTCGGTCATCAAGCGCTACAATCTCACGTCGGAATAACCGGAGGTTTCATGTCTTCGCTGCGCCGAAATATGTCACCGAGATCCCCGAGGGGATTCCCGGTAATCCCCAGTCGCCTTCGGGCTTACGTGCTCAGCCTCATCGCGGCTTCGGGTGTAAGCGCCAGTCGCGAACTTTCCAATCGTTCGATTTTTATAGGGAAAGAGTAAATATAGTTCAATAGGTAAGGAAGGCTACGTGTTACACGTAGTATGATTTGTTCTGGTTCAGCCCTGCCAAGACAACATGGCAACACATACCGCAGCTTGGATCAAGCACAAGCACGCTCCTTTGGAGATTGGCCCTATTGAAACTCCGACTCCGGGGCCTGGGGAGATTCTTGTCAAAGTCAGATTCATTGCTTTTAGTCCAATTGAATCCAAACAACAGAAGTAAGAGTGCTCCTGTGAAGAGTAACACCCGCTAACAAACTACTCCAGGATTGAAGTTCATCCTTTGACCTACCCCAATATCCTCGGTCTCTCATTCTCTGGCGTTGTTGAGAGTGTCGGCCCTGGTGTTGAGAAATTCTCCAAAGGCGACAACGTAGCTGTTGCTCGCCCCCACGGCAAAGCGAATGATCCAAGATTTGGGTCTTTCCAGCAATATGCGCTTGCATGTGCCGAGAATACGTCCAAGCTGCCATCCAGCGAGTTCTTAGAGTCGGGAGCCAAGGTTGTTCTCAATCTCGCTACCGTCACAGCAGCATGCTCTCACTTTCTTGGCCTAGAACGACCTGGTCTTGATAAACCCAAGTCTCAGAGGAGTGAAAGAATCCTTGTATATGGAGGTTCAAGCTCCTGTGGTGGCCTTGCCATACGATATGCGGCAGCTGCTGGTTATGAAGTTGTCACCACTTCTTCACCTAAAAACCGTCAATATGTCACTTCCTTGGGGCCGGTTGCGGTGATCGATCACACCAGCCCTCCCGACAAGATCATCCAGGACCTGCAAAGCCACGGTCCCTATCATCGCATTTTGGACACCATCGGGATTCCGCCAGTGACCAACATTATTACCAAGTATCTCAGCAGCGCCGGCGGAGGATCTTACAACACTCTTATTCCGGTTTTCCCAGGCACAAACCCAATCCCAGAGAATGTGGACCGCAGATTCGAGTCATACGGATGGATCTTCAATAACCCAGAGCATGAAGAGTTCAGGAAGTGGTACTATGAAGCGTTAGTACCCCAGGGACTTGAGTCTATAGTCATTGTGCCCACTCCGTCGCAACGGGTCGATGGAGGGCTTGCCAACACTCAACATGCACTGGATATCATGGACCGAGGGGAAGTGAGCGGACATAAGCTTGTCCTGAACCCATGGGACTAGGACTTGATGTACATTAGCTGTCCTTTTGTTCATAATTGGCTTGCTTCAACGATACAATCTGCATTTGGTTTGGTATCACGCCCCTTTTTCCTACCGTAGCTCAAACCATTGCCTCAATAAAGCTCTGGGGGTCTAGATCTACCACAAACACAGTTCCTCTAAACTGATAATGACCGTCCGCAGTCCTGCTCACTACAGCGGGCGCACCGCAGCCCTGAAAGACACACAGACAATCCCTCTCGGCCACGTCCACGGTTCCCATCCCGATGTACCCACTACTTGTTTCGAAATAGGTCAATTACCGAGCATCGTCCAGCGTTGAAAACCAATGATGATAATCCACGGCGAACTCTATGCTATCCGGATTCTTAGCAAACACCTTGTGGCGAAGCCCCAGCTGCTCCAAGATTGTGTCGGGGAAGGAAGCCTTGAAAATGTCGGGTGCCCAGTTTTGGAATGGAGGTATGGGATCCGCAGTTGACAGTGAAGGACCTGTCGAGCTTTGAAGGCTGCGTTTAACGTAGTTCGAGGCCATAGATCGTGAGAGCTGACACAGACAGACCATCGCCTCTTTTGTAATATCTGAGCCATGTGCTCGTGCTAGCAAGCGAGTGGCGGCCTGAAAGGAGTGAGTACCTGAGACATACTGCGGATGTCGTGAAATAAAGCTGGAGGCAAATGACCCAAACTTCAAAATGCCCTTGTAACGGCCCGCATTGTCGAACCTCGCCTCATTCATACCTGACGTGAAGGCAGAGATGAGCTCAAGTTGGAAACCCCAAACGTGAAGACTCCGTGTACCCGGAACGATGTATGGGTTATTCTTCCCATCTCTTCGGAACCCCGCACCATAGTCTTTATCATGCCTGCCAAAAACATGACGGCTGTGGTTTCTCTTTACTGTGAAGTTGGGGACCCAACTGGAGATATCGAGAGAGGGGATAACGTGATGAGCCCCAGCAAACGCCAAGAAAGCAAGAGGGGAATATATCTGTTCCTGTTCGGGCTCAGTCAATGCAATGTCTCCCAAAAATGAGTGCGCTTTCATCTAACGAGCGGCATAGTCCATGAAAACATCCGAAACTGTCTTGGTATAGTCTGGCACGATTGGGAGGCGGGTGATAGCGAGGCTGCCGTAAATCTGATCTCGAGGATCCGTCGCAGTGAAATCAGCACTGAAAAGAGAGAGCTGCTATTGTATCTGCTCCATGCGGTGCTTTAAATCTTCAGCAGCTTCATTATAGGCCTCTTTGGTCAACTTTGGGGATTTGGATAGTCGAGGGAGTGCCTTGGTTATGTCGTCAGAGGTCTTCGTTAACCTCATTCCGGCTATCATGTGCAGAACATTGGACCAGTCGGGAAACATCTTCAGAAACAGCCAGGTCCAGCTGGGCATGGAACATGGTATTTTTTCTTGGCTTTCCTTGAGTCTTCCTGACAGGCCTTGAAGACCTGAGACCGCAACCCGGAGGTCTTCCCAGCTCAATGTGCTATCGCCAGAGCTCATGAGATGCATCTGCCGGGAGAGAACGACCACTTGGAATATCCAGACGCGGCTCCAGTACCAATCAAAGAAAAGGTCGTCAATGGCATTCCAAGCTTTGCTGCGAAATCGGACTTCGTCCGACCTGTCGGTCTCGCGCCAAAGACTGGGATACCGCCACAAAGATCTGGTTTGCAGCTCGCAGTCTCTGTCAGGGTCCCGTGGCCGGCAAAGGCGAGCAAGTCGTTTGATGGATTCAAAGGCCAGCGAGTGATCTCTCGGACCAACCCAAGAGTAGACAGTCTCTGCGGAACCGAAAATCTGACCCATCAGTTGCACCTGCTGGGTGCGCTCCTTGATTTCTTGTTGGTTGATGCAAATCGCATCTGCCCAAAAGTAGTTGACTCCCTCACGGAATTCCTCTACTTGGGGCTCAGAATGGCTTTTTTGACGAAACAGGAAGCGAACAACGGCCACGACTAACCACTGGGCCAGCTGGTAGTAAAGACGCAGTCGATTGCGCAATGGGAGACCCAGGCGGTTTGTCCAAGCGCGGGTGCTATAGCGTTGGAGGACAATAGTGAGAGTTAACGAATTGGCTAGCTGATAAAAGCGATGGAGCGAATTACGCAAGCGGTGATCCTGGCCTGGCTGACCACGCCGAATCCGGGCGAGGAATGAGGCAAGGTTCGCCCCAACCTTGACGTTGCGGCCTTAAAGGACGATCGTTTCTTGGTTATGAGGGTCACCCCAAACGTATGAAAGTGCTGCATATTTCGGTGCGTTGTCAAGAGGGACAGTGATCAGGCTGAATCCTTCCGGAAGAATCCCAATGAGCCTGATCTCGGCGTTCGTAGTGTTGAGGGGTTGATAGAGAGGGGTCGACATGCTTGAACCCAACTACGCCAGTGCTAATATCTTCAAGGCAAAGACTGCGTTCAAGCGACACGAAAATAACAGAACAAGTTCAATCTGACAGGCAGACAAATCCAAGATTCCGACACTATCGTGGGCACGCGTGAGGCTGATTTAGCGACATGAGTTGTCAAAGCACCTGGGCGGAATGTGCCGGACTGCACCTCGTCTTAGCCAGCTGCAGCCTAACCCGAGATGTTGGTCAACAATGGGAGTAAACTCTTACGGCTAAGTAAGGATTTGTCTATTTCTTAAGAATACTATTTCTAGGAATATGCGTAAATAGATACAGCTTGAAAGTATAGCAGCTTAGATAGGTACCTAAGGTACTTATATCTACTTACCCTGTACACTTAGACCTAAAGCACGTATATATAGTATTTTACTTGTATTGATAGTAGGCCCTTGGATAGCCTTAGGATTATTTTCTTCTTAATCGTATAAATATGATTTAGCCGCCGCCTGAAGAAAATTCGTTGAGGTGGAGTTATATCACGAGAGGGAGGTGGCGCCCGGGTTTCCACGGGCACGTCCTGAGCGCCGCGGAGACGTGGCTGAGTCAAGCAGACAAGTTGAGATCACAAGCCATAGTTGGTACAGCCTCAAAGTCCAAAAAGGCCTCGCCAATGAGCTCCCGTAAAACTGGGTCAGTGGCGATGTTGTCCATTTCCGACGTCCAAGCCGTCGGATCAAAAAGATAGTCATAGGTGAGGACACCATCCGTGGCTTGCTGCGCAGAGTCCATCTGGGTACCAGGCATTTCTCCAGCTGTCGATCCGGCTGAACGATGAATTCTCTCAATGAACTCGAGGCAGAGGGCGGCGGAGCTATTCATTCGGGCAAGTGACTCAAGACATTGGGTGGCGGCAGATATTGAGGCCTCCCAGCCCTCAGAGTCGCACGGGAAATCTTGGTCAGGTTGGCCATCTCGGCCAAGACGGCTGGCTTCGAGTACCAGCATTGCTTGGAAGATGAAGTAGGTTCCATACCAAACGATTCCAGGGTGCAGGCTACTTCCATAGGAGGCGACAAAGGAGGAGATGGACTGTATAGTCTCCATCGCGGCATCAAGGCAGCGACCCCTGGCATCCATGCGACTTGGTAAATATGGATGAACCTTCTTGGTTCCCCTCCATAGCAGAATGCGCAAGTTTTGCTCTTTCCATAAAACGATTGACCGCGGGCCCAGAAACCAGGCCGGGACATCTGGGCTAGTAAAGTATGTCGGGAGGTTGTCTCTCCACACGTCCAGCTTCTGGGTCATGATCTCAGCCAGCTGGTATTCCATCTTTTGGTTGGCCGTCTTTGCGGAGAGGAACTCATGGTGAATCCCGTTTGCAATCCTGACCAGCTGAGCTTGAGCAATGAGGGCGGAGTAAGTGGTAGGATAGTTGACAGGAGCCGGCACAATGGATGAATTATCACAGTCCTAGGCCAGCTGTGTTAGTGTTCTAGGAACATATTCGCAAGATGATGACTCACTTGGTCGTCAATGTTCCGGGGTAGAGCTTGATCTATAAAGCCCTCAAGAACTGCCATCGGGCGACCAGTGGTGATGCTGAAACCACTATCAAAACAGTAGACGACCCAGAACAGCTGTCGATGCCGCTCGAACACGACCTTGTCCTCGGCCGACGGCCTTTCCCGATGCAAACCAATCCCGAATGCGATCCTTTGAGCAAGGCCGATGAGGCTGTATCCAGTATTCGGCCTGTCTCGCTTCTGCAGATAGTTGCCCATCAGAAGCAAACCCTGAACAGTTCTGATAGTACCGGCCTCAAATACCTGCATCGAGATACGTGATCTAGCAGCAGAGTAAAACGGGCATTGTTCGGGAGTTGTGTTATTGTCCAGCAGCCAGCTCCCAATGGCTAGAGCCATATAATATATTATACGCCAGGTTGGGTTGGCACACACCCTGTCTCGGTTGGCCACTTCACTTCGGAATGTTGGCTCGTGGAGAATTGGGTAAGAGCTGTTGAACAGGCGAAAATACCCATCAATCAACGTGTTCATGACAGCCAAAGATGCAAGCCGTGGAGGGTCTGGGCCAACGCCTCTCGCAGTTGGCTGGGCGGGAAGCGGGTGGGATTCATCACTGCCACTGGGTGATAGAATCGTGGATGGCGGGAGTAAGGCCGTAACCTCTTGAAGGATCTCGGATCCTGAGCTTCGGCCTTGATGCGAACAGGATCAGCTCAAGTCAGATGCGCGACGGAAGGAGCTTACCGAGGTATCCAGCATTGAGACTCGGTAGAATTGCCATGCCATCCTTGTGCATAGCTGAGGAACCGGGCGAGACGTGCGATGAGGCCTCATTCCACTCATAATCTTCTCGAGCCGCGCCATCTTCAACGCCATCGGGCGAATCTTGTACAACATCAGAACTGCTACCGAATGCCGCGAGCTCGGCGTCAATATCCAAGCCAGGGTTGAACTTCTCCAGAAGCAACCTCAACTGCTTGCAACGCGTCTCAGCGTCATCAAGGTTTTTGCGAGTGAGCGGGGTTCGATCCGGGCGCTGGTCAAAACTACACGTTTTCCCAGTGCTCAAGCAGTAACTGCAAGCTCTTTGGCCATTGTTGCTCCCCGCACAGCGTGTTTTGCGCCTCTGGCAGTGGACACAGGCTCGGCTAACTTGGAGCCGTGGCCCATCCTTCCCCATGGGACGACTCATGTCCGATCGGCTCGGAGGTTGAGCACCGAGTGGGGCGTTGCGGAGGTCCTGGTATTGGGCCGGGGTCGTTGTATGCTGATGCAAGGACGAGATAACGGGGGGCGGCTGACTGTCGCCCGATGGGCTAGGTTGCCTCTTCAGATGTTGATGGAAGCGGAGGGAGAGAAACATTGGAGCTCTGTGGTTGGATCAACAGAGGTGTCGGAGCAGAGAGCTCCGACGTGGGTCAGATGACACGACGTCGCCCAACATATAACCAGAGAATTCATCAACTCTCTCCTTCTTAATTGAAATCATCTAGCGAAACCAGGATATTATTCACCAAATTGAATTTAACCGCCACCATGTCCATGACATTCGAGGATTGCGCCAAGGTCCGGGAGGGATTCCCCAAGCCCTTCCCAGACACCGCGTCCAACGTTGTTGAGCAACTCCGCCTCAACGGCAAAGTCGTTGTTATCACGGGTGCTGCTGACGGAATTGGTCTGGCTGTGGCTACAGCTATGGCTGAAGCTGGCGGAAATGTTGCCCTGTGGTATAACTCGTATGTACCCGGTGGGCCTCGTTGCAACGCATCAACTCTAACATCTGCAGAAACACCGCCGCCGTCGACAGGGCCCAGGACTTGGTAAATGAGCATGGAGTTAAAGCAGCTGCTTACAAGGTCGACGGTAAGCACCATGAGCTGCTGATAATTCAAATCAATCCTAATAACATTGTTAGTTTCGGATGTCAGCCAAGTTCAGGAGACTCTCCAAACTGTGCTGAAGGACTTTGGAAAGATTGATGTTTTCGTCGCCAACGCGGGTGAGTACCCATAACAGGTTATTCGTGGCGCCCTGAGGCTAATGGTGAACACCACACAGGAATGGCAATCTCGAAGCCGATTCTAGAGCAGACGATCGACGAATACAAGAAGCAGCTATCTGTCAATAGTAAGTGAGTCTCTGCCAGCTCTTGAGCTCAGCTAACTCGCGTCTAGTGGACGGTGTCGTATTCACAGCCAAGTACGCTGGCGAGATCTTTAAGCGTCAAGGATTCGGCAACTTCATCATCACCTCTAGCATGAGCGCTCACATCGTAAACGTCCCCACGGATCAACCGGTTTACAATGCCACCAAAGCTTTCATTACGCACTTTGGCAAGTCGCTCGCTCGAGAGTGGCGGGAGTTTGCGCGCGTTAATATTGTTTCCCCTGGGTTCTTTGATACGAAGATGGGTGCGAGCCCTCTGGCGATCAATGAGGCCTATCGCATGTCGGCATTTGGGAGACAGGGACACGTTAAGGAGATTAAGGGTCTCTATTTGTACCTCGCTAGCGATGCATCTACCTACATGACGGGAAGCGATATCCTGATCGATGGCGGATATGTCTTGCCTTAGAGTATCTATCTCAAACTAAAAAGAAACCATGATGCCTAACAAGTCCCATTGCAGCGAAGACGTGACCACAAGCGCGCGCGCTAGGCATAAGTTATGATTCTGTAACCTAACTTGCTAGGAGAATATTCTAGAATTCTTATTGTATAGAGGTAAGCTTGAGTTTGAGCTTCCGACTTGAGGTTCTTCATCGCACACCTACTATTGAGGGCCAGGTTTCTTCGATGACATCTTGATCGCGGACAAGAGCAAAGAACACACTAATTAACACACAGCGGCATTAAAACCCAGTGCTGTAAAACACTATAACTACCCAAGATAAAATTAAGCTTCTGCAACCGTAGGAACTCAATGGTAGAAAGGTGAGTCTCGCAGTGCAAAGGGTCAGGTTTATGTGGACAACATCGCCGCACCATTGGACGTCTGGCGTCTGTTGGAAAAGGATCGAATCTAACAAAGTATTGTTGTGTTCTTTATTATAGTTGAAGCCCGGCCCTCTATGGGTTAACTGAGCCGATAGATAGATAGTAACAGGGCATATGGCTGGTTTAAATTTGGCAGCAGAAGATAATAAGACTATGAAGTGCTGATACTATGCCATGGACTCAATCCTGTACCCCCCGGATCAAGTTCTTAATCCCCTCACCCTTTCTGGTCTTCTCCCAAGCTTCGGTAGCCTTTTCAAACGGCATAATACTGCTGATCAAAGGCCCCACAGAGACTTTACCAGACTCAAGCAGCTCAAGTGCGATTTCGTAGTCACCAGGCCCATAACGGAATGACGTCTTGAGAACGATTTCCTTCTCAGACATGGCGTGAATAGGAATTGCTTGCACTGGCTTCCCTATCCCGACCTGAACAAGAACACCACCGGCGGAGAGGGCAAGAAGCCCAGTCTGAGTCGATGCTTCAACGCCGGTGCATTCTAGGACTGCTTCAACGCCATCGTCGAGTCCCTTCTCAGTCTTGAACCTGGCTGCGTTTTCCTCTGGCGTCGACCCGAGATCTGGGACAAACGCAGAGCATTCCAGATAGTTCTTTGCGAATGTGATCTTGTCCAGGTTAACATCCGTGATGTAGACCTGCCTTGCGCCGTACGCTTTTGCGACCGCAGCAGTGAGGAGACCAATGGTCCCAGAGCCTTGTACCAGGACACGCTGCCCAACCTCAAGGCCTGCAAGGCGGATACCATGGACGGCAACTGCCAGAGGCTCAACGAGAACGGCTTCTTCAAGACTGAGAGAATCGGGAATTTTGTATGCAAAGTCCTCGGGGATGCTGAAAAAGCGAGACAGTGTACCCTGCGTGAGAGGAGGATCTGCAGCGAACTTCATCTTAGGACAGAGGTTATATCTTCCATTTTTGCATTGTTTGCATCTTTTGCAGGAGAACCCAGGCTCGATAGCTACGCGGTCACCGGGTTTGAGAAGCGTGACGTCAGGCCCAACCGAGTGAACAATGCCGGATGCCTCGTGGCCCATGACGATAGGTTGGTCCTCGGAAACTTTTCTCGCAAAGCCGCCATCCGTCCAAAAGTGAACCTGAAGAGGTGAACATCTAAACGGTGTCATGTTTTTGGATGCAACTCACATCACTGCCACAGACGCCGACGTAGGAAATGCGAATGATGACATCGTGGGGATCTTTGAGGGATGGGACCGGTCGATCCTCAAAACGGACTTTGCCGGGGCCATAGAGGACACAAGAGAGATTCTGACAGGGCATGAGACTCGGGAATTTCAATGGCGGTTGAGCTTATAGTTTACTCACTGTTTGGCTCATCGTGATTCGAAAGTCAAAATGGTAGTAAAGGCTAGCGAGTATGGAGCTGAAGGACTACACATTGACAGCCCTTGAAATAGCGAGATCCTCAGCTAAGAAGTCGGCTCTGGCAGGTACTTGGTGGGGACCCAACCCCGCATCGGAGCACTGTCGCCCGAACGAGGATCGAAGTCCTTCTTACCCTCACCTGACGGGGTAGTGAGGTCATATTCTGGGTTGTGGACAGTTCTTATGCGGAAGGCCGATTTAGGATAATATGTCCGAGGTTGGCCAAGTTCTCTACAAGCATGGCAGATGCAAAATGTATGGTTTGTTTGAGCAACCAAGGTTTTGGCATTGTGTTCCACGTAATTACTCGCTCTAATTACAGAACAATTCCACCTCCATCAACAATAATGTCGGCACCATTGATGTAGCTTCCTGCCGAGCTGGCAAGAAGCACGACAGTCCCCGTCAACTCCGAAGGAGCGCCCATTCTCCCGCTAGGGTTATGCTCAGCCCAGATCTTACGGTGCTCCGCGATCCCATCTCCCTCATTCAAGATAGTGTCCATGTATCCCGGGCTAATGCTATTCGTCCGAATCCCATACCGAGCCCACTCAGCAGCGAGACAACTCTTGAGCATGAGAAGAGCCGATTTGCTCACGTTGTATGCTGCCTGGGGCTGAGGATAGTTGACACGATGGGCAGAGATGGACGCCACAAACACGATGGACCCTCCTCTGCCTCGCGTTACCATCTGTCGAGCCGCGGCCTGGGCGCAGATGAAAGAGCCGGTGGTGTTGATATCAAGGATTTTTCGCCACTGAGGAACTGGCATCTCCAATGTCTCGACGCACCCTACAACACCAACGAAGCAGATCAAAGTGTCGATGGATCCTAGAACCCGGGCCGTTTCTTCCATGGCTGCGTTGACAGCATTCTCGTCCGTGACATCAACTTTGAGCGCCTTGATCTTGGCTCTGGGAAACTTGTTCTGCAAGTTGGCGATTTGCTCCTGCGACTGGGCAGGGTTGACGTCCAAGATCATGAGACCCTCTAGGCCATGCTCTAGGAGGGCGTCACAAGCATGGAGTCCGAGGACGCCGGCGCCCCCAGTAACAACGGCGTTTCCGGTGACGGAGAACCTCTTCTGTGCACCGACAGCGGGATCAGACTCGAGTGCTGACTTTGGTGGCGGAGTCATGGAGGAAGCACTGCCGTCGCTGAAAATCATCATCGGGACGCTGCGAAGGGCAAGGGCCTCGCGGGCATCCAGTTCTGCGCTTGGAGACATCCTGAGTGTGATCGGGATGGAACGAAGACAATGCTGACTATGATTGAAAGGGAGAGGGGAAAGTCGCATGTAGATGACAGCACCACCTTAGGTTTGAATGAGGTATGCTTTATGGCCTCTCGTCAAGACTGGATCTTCCAGTGACGCTGTTCTCTTTCCTCCCTTGTTCCGGCTCGGAGCACAGCCGGCCGGGGCAGCATGGGGCTCAATTCGGAGCCCCACCGACCGAGATCGCAAGTTCCGGTCCGGGTTGCATGTCAAGAGACGACAGGATAACATGACATCCGTCACGGCACGGCACACCCATTTTCAGAGGTGCCAGCCATCATAGCGGATCATCCAACAGTTCCCTTGAAATGATCGCTTTGAACAATATCAACATCTTATGTAGAGCATGGCCAAGAGTGAGTGTCCGTACGGGTGTCGGGAGAACTGGTTTGTCTTTGGATCTCAGACGAATATGTTTCGACTCATAGGCGACTGTCCGCCCGTCTACTTGATCAAGATTATGGGATAGGCTGAGTATGACTACACCGGCAGCTTTTCCGTGGTTATCCTCAATACGTCACGCCATGAGACAAGCCCAGCTCGTCGGTACCCCAGATCGAAAGACATAAGGAGACAACGCCATGGTGGCAAAGGTAATGAAGCCACTATTGGCTTCTGGGTGAGGGGAACTAGTTTCAGGTGCGGTCTGCCCGCCGACTACACCACACCAAACCCAACGATTCGGATTGAAGGTCGGATAACTGTCGCCCGAGGCCTGTTGCCCTTGCGCAAAGCATGGGTTCCCTCGAGTCACGAGTCAGCATGGAGAGCTCTAAGTTAGTACGGAGCCCAAGCTAGATTGAGCACTGGCCTAGTGTTCGGAGTACGGTGCTCCGATAGCTGTCTCCTTGGTCTACCCCGGGCGGCTTACGGTCTAACGGTAACCGAGAGGGTCTATCCCCCACAGGGTGAAAAGTTCCTCCTCTCCAGACCCATGGGGTCAAATCCGGGGCAACTTCAGCTCGGTGGCGCTACTCACCATGTGGCTTTCTACAGTATAAGTAGACGTTTGAACGTTTGCAATTCTAACCGCTCCATTTGGATCAACCTTCCAACTTATCCATCCCTTATCACGATTCTCAGTTCACACATCTATCTAAATCGCCAACATGGGTCCCAAGGATTCAGATCAACCTGCCGTCAAGCCTTCTGAAGATAGCAGTCACGTTGAACATGTGGTGGGAAATGTAGAAGGAGGCGAGGTCCTGGAGACCAAGTATGCTTGTGAGTTGAACTGACACATCCGGGCCATCTACGGTTCGCGAGTCTAACATGCCTCTCAGCTCTCGGGAAATGGGAGGTGGCCAAAGTCTTCTGGAGGACTACCATCTTCTGCTTGATCCTGAATTGGGCAGCCCTCAACGATGGGGTAAGTACACTTCGGTTCAGACGAGGAAGGCCAGAGAGCTGATGTACATGTTCTACAGTTCCAGCAGCAGGTTCCCGGCAACGTCATTCCCATGCAGGCTTTCATCAACCAGATGGCCGACACGACCCTCGACGGCGAACCGGCTATCAGCGCCAAAGTCATCTCGTATTGGCAGGGCTTTGCGGAAATGTCCAAGACTCTGGGCATGTTTACAGCGGGCTACTTTGCTGACCGCTTCGGCCGAAAGTATATTGTCCACTTCAAAAAGTAACCCGCTCTTTCCACTAACAGGTATTTCCAGGCCAGCCATGATGGGTGCTATCGTGATTCTGCTCGGTGGCTCGGTTGCCCAGATCACAGCATTCGACTGGAAGAGCTGGCTCGGAGCTGCTGTGCTCGTCCGTTTGGGCGTTGGTCTGGCTCAGTCCATCCTCGTCACTTACGTCTCTGAGCTATCGCCGTTCCAGATTCGAGGCTTGATGATTGGTGCCTACCAGCTCTTCATCGCCTTGGGTCAGCTCATTAGTGCCGTCGCTACTCAGCTCGTTGATGTTTACCAGCCAACCAAGTGGAGGCCTTTGATCGCTACCGAGTTCATCTTCACAGGAGTATGCTCTACCTGAGATTGACACTCCCTAGTTCTCTCCCTCCGGCTAACCTATTTTCCCCATCTGACAGGTCCTCATCATTCTAATCTTTTTCGTCCCCGAATCCCACCTCTACCACGCTCGAAAGGGCGACCATGAGAAAGCAAAGAGCTGCATGATCAAGCTGTATGGCACTGCGCCCGGCTATGATGTGGTATGTGTTCGAAAGAAGAGAGTTGCGGAAGCTTGCTGACGACGTTCGTTCAGGACCACGAGTATCGTGTTATCCAGCATGGTCTCGAGGCAGAAAAGCGGTTCAACGAGACAGTCAAGGAGTCGTCCTTCTTGGAAATCTTCCAGCGTGCTCACTGGCGCAGGACATTCGCAGGCTGCTTGGGTATTTGCAGCCAGTGGGCTGCGGGTGCCCCGATCGTATTCGGGTATTCGACAGTGAGTATCTACTCCCCTGGTCATTGGCGCTGCGGAGGCTGATCCAGTTCACAGTATTTCTTCAAAGTTGCGGGCCTTAAAGACCCGTTTGTTGTTACCATTATTACGTGAGTATGGGCTCAACCTACCCGGATAGTCCCGCTAAATCTTGCTAGTTTTGTTCTCCTCATCGTCACTATTTCCTCGTCACTGATTGCATGCGAGTATATCGGACGCAGGCCCCTTCTTATTGGGTAACTGTTATCTGTGCCTACTTTTGTTTCCAAGTGCTAATGTCTGCACTCAGTGGATGCTTCTTCATGATGGTCTTCAATGTCGGACTTGGAACGACCGGCTTCTTCAAATCAGACGCATCAGATAAGGCTGCTCTTGCCTTCTTGTTGCTTTGGGTAATCTGCTACGGCTGCTCAGCTGGGCCCATTGGCTTCGTCGCAGCTGGAGAAACCTCGACTCCTCGTCTTCGAGCTCAGACAACGTCCTTCAACCTGGGCTGTTATGGCATCGGCTTGTGGGTTGCCCTTTCTTCGATGCTCCCGTTCAAGCTAACGAAGTGCCAGTGTTGCCTTTCAGTGGTCCGTTTCGTACATGATTAGCCCTGATGCAGGAAATATGGGTATCAAGGCCGTCTATGTATGGGCTGGCATGTTGATTCCTACAACGATCCTGTTGTGGTTCTTCTATCCCGAGGTACGTCACGTAGATGCAAATCAGGCTTTGGCTAACAAAGTTTAGACTTATGGCCGAACCTACTGGGAGCTCGACGAGCTTTACGAGCGAAAGATCCCCGCCTGGAGGTTTAAGAACACTAAGACTCTCACCGAGGAGAACGGCCACAAGGATAAAGCGGTCGTCATGTCTGGCTAGGCTAGGGAGAATATGTACCTCATGAGCTCCGGTGGTAGTACGATAAGCTGGGATGATCTTTATGCTGCAGTTTATCCCTTGAGTTGTATTGAGCCTCCCGGCCGTACCGAGCCTATAACAGAGTAGATAACGTAACCTCCAGGTGAGAATGCCGCTCAAATAATGCTTATTAGCCTAGCCCTACAGTCTAGGTTTTCTTCCCCAGAGAAAGTGAACAGGAAGATACAAATGGATAGTAGGATCCTTGATCTCGTTTTTGACCTTTGCCATGAAGACCTGTATCTCCTCCTGAGTCCACCCAAGAACACTGGAAAATATCTGAGGTGTATACGACTCGATTGCCTGGGCTTCCTGGATAGCCTGAAACTTGCCAATCTCCTTCAGCTTTGGATCTTTGGGCCACGCGCCGAGGGGCATCTGATAAAATAGTTGAGTATTGCTTCCGTTGGCATGAAGCGTGTTGCTTGGAATCACGTACCTTGCGTATTTCCTCTTGCACGCCTTCAAATCCTGATGCTATCATTTTGGCCTTCCACCTGGGGGCGCAATCAATCGGTTTTCCAAACTTGGCAGATCCTTCGCAAAGAGTCTTTAGCCACAGCTGTGCGTTGACAGCCTTTTCCGCTGTTCCGTCATCAGATAAGAAAGGAGCAGCGACAGCTTGCATCTCTATGTAACCACCAGGGACCAAGTGACGCAGTGCCTGTTGGAAAAATCGGTCGTCATCGCTGATGCACCCTTCCAGTTCCCGTGTGTGGATAAAGTCAAAGGGAGTGTGGTATAGCCATTCAGCTTCAAAATCATCCACCTCGAAAGCGCAGTTGGGTGGTGTCCTGCAATGAGTTCATAGTTGGCATCTCTTCGCACCAAGGGGATGGGTCTTTGTACCACTCGGGTTGAATAGGACTCAGGTCAGTGCCAAGAACTTCGGCCGATGGAAAATCGCTAAAGAATATCATCAGGTCAGAGCCGGTACCATGGGCAAGACTGTGTAGGTCTGAGCATAAACTCACTCGGCAAAGTCTATCGCCCAGATACCAGTGCCAGTTCCTAAATCCAAGACACGTTGAGGGTTATCGCCGATGGGAGCCAGGTAAAGACTGCCATCGAGAATGAGGGAGTAGATATGATGAACCAGGTCCATCCGCGTTTGCTCTTCTTCGTCATTAGGCTTGGGGCAGTTCGAGTTAGTGTCGGGCAATCAGGCGGTGTATAGGCCACCTACAACAAAGTACGCACCCTCGCGGAATGCGTGGTACCGCCGCCCGTTCTTGGCAGTTTGTCAGTAAGTGAAATAAATAGTTGAGGCGTCGAGAAGGTATCACCTTGTATCTGGTGAAGAAAGTTGTGTCAGATGTTCATTGAGCTGGAAACTGTGATATTACTGAGCGCTCACCTGTAGTCCAGAATGCTCGAATTGATCGAAGAAGTTTCGCTGACGGAGCCCTCTCTTCATAAAGGATGGTGGTCAGTTTAAGCAGGGCTGGTCTAGGAATAACTCACGAGGGATTGTAAGTGGAGTCACGATCAAGGGCATCATCATCCTGTAAAATTATCAGAGAAGAGGAGATAATGCTTATTTCAAGACCCACGTCAACTTCTAGGGGACCTTCTACTGGCAAAGGCTGAGCTGGAACCGTCGGCTCCGGGCTCGAGCCCGGGTCTAGGTTGGTATCATTGGCCATGCTAAAAAGACGCAATATAAAAAGAGGTGCGAGTTTGTGGGGCGTCGGGATCCCATCAATACTTATCTTCCGCTGTTCATCACGTGTTATCCCATTTACTGAACAAGGCCTGTCAAGACCGTCCAATCGCAGCAAGAGTCATCGATACGTGGTCCAATGAACGAGTGGTGAACGTATGATAGCGACCTCGGTTGATATTCATCCCTGTACACTTTACCCCTCCAGTTTCCCAAATTCGCTCAGTCATTACAATCACATCTTGTTTCTGCATTCATCACGGCAGTCATGTCCACTCAAGCCATTCTTCTCATAGGTGCAACCGGCTATGTCGGCGGCACTGTTCTCGATCATTTCATCAAAGCCCAGGATGAGGTTCTGAAACACCTCACTTTTGACCTGCTGGTCCGAAGCGAGGACGCTGCTGATAAGCTTCGCTCAGCTTATGGTGATCGCGTCAATCCTATTCAGTGGGCAGGTCTTCACGATGTCGAGTTCATCAGTGACATTGCTTCCAACTATGATATTATCATCAGCACAGGCTCAGGGTTCATCACCGATGGAGCTGAGGCTTTCGTCAAAGGCCTCGCTCGTCGGGTCAAGCCAGGTGCTTCACCGCCTTGGATGCTGCATATATCTGGCTGTAGCAATCTGTCTGATCGACCTCTCACTCAACAAGCGTATTCGGATAGGGAATGGGATGACACGGACGGCAACGCAGTCTATGAGTTCTTGAAGGCTGAAGACGCACGCGAGCCATATCCTCAAAGAACCACCGAGGTTCGTGTGCTGTCAACAGCCCAAGAAACTGGCGTCCAGGCAGTCAGTCTGAATACACCAATCATTTTTGGGACTGGAACGGGACTATTCAATCAACAAGGCATTATTATTCCAATCATAATGCGCTACGTCATCCAGCACGGGCACGGCTTCAAACTCAATGAGACCTCAGTCTGGGACTGGGTTCATGTTGAGGACCTTGCCGATGTCTTTGTTCTCTTGACTCGGACTATTCTGGAAAGGGAGGACCGCGGTGTTGGTTATATCCCTAGCGGAACGAACGGAATCATCTTTCCGGCTACCGGACGAGCTTTGCAATTGGAGATCATGCAGAACTGTTTGGATGTGGCATTCGCCGAGGGAATATTGCCTCGTGAAGGCACGCCGTCTTCAAAGGAGATTCGACAGGTGACACTGCAGGAACTAGCTGACGAGATTACTGCTGGACTTACCGACATGGCTGAGCGAGGCTGGGCAGGCACCAAGTTGATGAAAGGGACAGAAGCAAAGAGGCTGTTGGGCTGGAATCCGACCAGGCTGGAAGAGGCTTGGAAGCAAGACTTTAAGGATGAGCTCGAGGCGTTGAGGAATGGGCAAAGACCGTGGACATTGGAGAGCTGCATTGGTCAGAAGAAATAAGCTTATCAAGTTATGCGTAATATGAAGGCTATCCTGAAAGGCAAAGTCGACGCTTGCTGTCACTGTTGGAGTTGAATGACGAGTAGAATTGGATTTTGACTCTAAAGATTATTGCCTTGTGGACCAATCGAAGCTCTCG
This sequence comes from Fusarium paranaense, assembly GCA_027886155.1. NCBI lineage: Eukaryota > Fungi > Ascomycota > Sordariomycetes > Hypocreales > Nectriaceae > Fusarium > Fusarium paranaense. The sequence goes on from RZGL01000063.1 coordinate 192,421, forward strand.
GACCGATCCAATCTATTGCCCGACTCAATCGGAGCACAGTGCTCCGAGCTTAGGCTCTCCGCCTATGGTAAGACTTGGCCGCACGGGGATATATTTCCCATCAGTACCCTCTCCGCCCTCTCAACAGAAACCCCTCTGAACCAATACTAGTGAGTTGAAGAGGCTTCGGTTAGACGAAAAAAAAACCCTGTTATTCTATCCGGAGCTGACATTACTCCAGCCGAGATTCGACCAGGCCATCCCTACAATGGAGTCAACCTACCACTCGTTGATAAATCGTGTTCAGCAAATCTGGGACAAGAAACGCGCAAAAGGCCATAGCCGTGTCACTATTGCCATTGCAGGTCCTCCGGGATCTGGAAAGTCAACCGTTGCGCAGGAAGTTGCCCGTATCGTGGCAGGTCTTCCTGACGGCCCTTTGATCACATCGATTTCCGCCGATGGGTTCCATCTTTCCCTTGACACTCTTCGCACATTGCCAAACAGCAAAGAACTCATCGCGCGGAGAGGGGCCCCCTGGACATTCGACGGGGATGCAGTCGTTGAGCTCATACGGAGGCTTCGAAACTCGCCCGACAAAATCATCACAGCACCAACTTTTGACCATGCGAAAAAGGATCCAGTCCCAGACGGCTTAACGATAGGACCTGAGATTCAGGTCTGCCTCGTGGAGGGGAATTACCTTCTTAGCAACGAAGCACCATGGGATGCCATTGCGGGACTTGTCGACGAAAAATGGCTGGTCACGGTAGACCAAGACGTCGCCATCAGGAGAATCGCCAATCGCCATTTAAAAGCAGGGATTGAGAATACAATGGAGAAGGCACTTGAGCGAACGCTCAACAACGATATGCGAAATAGCGACTTTGTGATGCGCACCAGCCAGGGGAGATTTGATATAGAAGTGGAAAGCGTAGAGGTCAGGTCTTATATCGATGCACCTTCGCCATCATGAGGCTTCTGATCGGGACAATCCAAGTTGGCTTGGGGTTCAGCATAAAGAAGTACTTAATAAGAACACATTTCACCTCGTCTACTTATGCATTCGTCTATGCATTCGCCATTGCACTAAGCCCACACACCCAGAAACCGTCCAGACCCAGAAGCCGCCCACCTAGCGCCACCTAAAATCGCGATTTCTAGTATTCTTTAGAAA